>JAQGBQ010000578.1:0-19156 GCA_034698485.1 Vertagopus arboreus | reverse complement strand
CCACGACTACATTTTGAAAAAGTCTGTTAGCTTGAATTGCTTGCCAGGTTAGTTTGTAGTTGGGTATGTGATGGTCATTAAAAGAAAAAAAACTGATGATAAGATGAGGTTCTGTAAACTAATCTTACTTATTTACGTCTGTGTGTATAATTTAGTCCAACTCTAATTCTTGGGTTCTTGTCTTTCCAATTTTAGGTAAAATAATTTACTTTATCCTAGAAATAAATGGAATCGTACGTAGTAGACTCGTAGAATTAGAGACCAGCCCATTTTAAAATGTTAGAACAAATTATCATTATTTCACATCTATTTTATGTTCAACAGTCTCATGAGCTTTCAGTCTCTCTCACTCATTCTCTATATAATATAAGGTTTAAGCTGTGTACATTTTTACCTGAAAAAACCTGGAGAAATTGAAGTAAAAACTGGAAATATTCTCTATACCATTAAATTGTAATGCCTCAGAAATAAGAGATGTTCTCAAACTTCCAATTTCAAATCGTCCTATTCCTTTAATTTAATGGGAACAATTTTATTCTGGACAACATTCCATCACAGGTTGATACGTTTTCAGGCTTCAGTCGTCAGTCTTGAGTTACAAAGATTTCTTCAGGTTGAAATTAGACATGTTCTTCCATTTGGGTTAACTCTGTAGTAGAGAAAGAAAGCAGCTTTGGCTTATCTCTTCAAGATTTTAGAATTCTAGATGAGCTTAAAAAACTCTTGTCTTTTTTTGGGGTTAAGAGAGTTGAAAATGTTGAAATCGTAGCTCCTATTCTTACTTCAATATAATATTATTGGAAGTTACAGGACCACAGATTCGGAACAAAGTAGGTAAGAAAAAACCAGGGAGAGTAAAACAGGTTTTAGGTAAAATTCGTAAAAAGCATCAATTTGTATTCATTTTGAGTTGATTTGCTTTTTCAGAACTCTCCTTTTTCGTCCCACCTTTATTACAATAATTCTTGACTCCTTTTAAAACTTAATCCACCCTATATTAAACTACTATAGTAGCCACTCTGATATTTATATAAAATAAATACGTGCGACCAAACTATCAGCTACCGTAGAATCTTTATAGTGTTCTCTATTACCCTCCTGACATTAAATTATATAAAAACACTTGAAGTTGTTGTTAGAATGTATCAATCCTCGTCCCTTAAAATGTAGAAAGTTGAAACAAAAGGCTCCAGAAGGGACCTTGGGCTCGTTTGATTGTCTCCTTTGATATCATCCTCTAAGTTTTAATAGGCAACTTTTAAATTATAATGAGAATCGAGAAGGAATTTATTTTATTCTTGAGTAATTCCAAGTAAATTGGAAACCGAAATAAAGGAAAGACAGTGTACAATGTTAAGTGTGTCCTTATATTAGAAGTTGCTGTAATTGCAATGATAAGAAAAGGACGTCTGATATGTTTTATGTTTTTTTACAATTTCTAATGGATTTCAATGCTTTACACGTGTCGTTCCCTTTTGGATTTAGATTTAAGATTTTTGTGTCGGCTCTGCAATCAGATTTCCAAGGGGTTGATACATATTTCGTAAAAAGTTTGTAAGTACATATTAGTAGATCTAAAAGGTAAGGCTAAGGTAAGTGGTTAGGTTGCTTCATCATCACTATCACCATCAACGTCATCTTCTACTATGGGCTACTATGTAGAATATATTAGATTCAATATTTTGGAGGAGGCAATAAATTACGAATTTTTCATGATTTTGAGCGTAAGAAGGGCAGTCAGTTTTGAATATCTTTGGGCAAAATGAAGTTGAAATGTTGAAAAGGTAGCCAGGATGAAGACCAATTACAAGAGTTATGTTATAATATAATAATGTAAACCGTCCTGTATGCACATACACAGTAGACAAATGTTAATCTACTGAGGAATAATAATTTCATTCACAGAAGGAAAGTATCAATTAAGATTGTAAAGATAATACACAACACAACTAACCCACAAGGATCGCTTCAATGTTGGACTTTTATTTTGTTGGATTTTTGGATGGAAAGCTAACTAACCAACTAAACATAATAATGCATTCGACCATCTACTCCTACTTTAAGGATTTGGCAAGAAAGAGAACAGTCAACTTTTGGACGACAAGAAGCATGTATACACAGAAATATATATGAACTAAATTGTAATTTAGAATTAGATTTTATGAGACAGATTGCTCCTTATTAAACTTACAAAGTTTATAAACTAACTTACAATCTTGTCAACCTCGTTTCCTTATCAAAAGTTATTGCTCAGACATTACTGACTGTATAGACAGGTGGACTGGAATGTGGGATGCTGAGATTGCCTTAAATTTTAAATAATTGACTGATATATACAAGGCGAAAAAAGTTTTTAGCTACTAACTCACTAATAGAAGGGTTATCTGATCTTCTAAAGACTTTTTTTCCAAAATAAAAGCAAAAGACCCGATATCTGTCACCAAAAGATGAATGATTAGAATGCTGATGATGATGATGATACAGCAGTTTGATTATTTAATTACACATTGATGAGCAGCAACCAGTTTCTTGAAACTTGCTACTCGATGTAATTCAAGTTGAAAAATTAAACCAGTCTAAAAAGAAGACAGTTAAGTAAGTAAAAGGAGATTGCTTATTTTGTTAACATTTCTCATTAAAATCATCAAAAGCTACTGTGTAATTTTTTCTACCTTTTAATCACATGATGAATTGTCTCAATCTTGCAATCAACTTTTTTTTAAAAACTCTTTTATAAATTCTCTTCTGTTTCTATCCTACCGAGTCCTCAGCCTGTTTTTGCATCTATTTAATATAAGCCACGAAGAAGATAATAGGGAACGAAAGGAATAAATCTGTTAGAGATGTCAAAACTCAAAGGAGCAACCCCGTCTGGTCCAAAGGAAAAAGCTAATATGAATTCAAAACCCAAACGTACAGCTATTTTTCTTATATAGAGAATAGAAGCCCGCAAGGAAGCCCAAGGAAGTTCATTCGAGAAGTTGGAAGTCAAGTAGCCACAGACTGTCCATTACAAGTCGTATATTCAATATTGTAAAAAAAATCGACAAGGTTGAAAATCTAGCCAGACCTTGTTGGACAAGTACATAGTTTTATATTTTATCAGGTAAATATATTCATGTTTTTCTTCAGGGTATGCGAAACCATTTTTCAATTATTGAGTTATGTGTGTCTAACGCGGACTAACATTAACTACACTAAATCCACCAAGAACTATAATCAATAATCACAGACTTAAAAATCTTTCAGACTTCCAAGTCTGAAGAAGAAAGGGAAAGAAGAAATTGCGATCAATAAATAATTGGTAAAATGTTTAGAAAAATTCACATCGAACATCCCCTCCTAATCTGCATATCTCGGTAGTAAATCTCTTAACTGCTGCGAATTCAAATTATATTGCATTACATACTACAGCTGAAATAAGTGCTCTCAAAACTTTGTAATAAAATTAAATGCAATAAAAATCTAGTGAAACTCTTTTAAGTTCAAACATGAAACCTCACAAAACGTTAAAACTGCCCTAGTTGATCAAAGAGGATTTTTGTTTCACATTTTTTTATAAATTTAAGAGAGCAGATTTACAATTTAAACATATATTTATTTATTACACGATCAACAATGTTTTCTTCGTTACTTGAAGCCTTTTAAGCAATTTAAGACAATGGGAAAGAGCCGACCTAGAATGTAGCAATCTAAATATCTTAAATATCAAGTGATCAAACCCATAACATTGGCTTTAACCACCCGCGTGGATTATGACCTGGGATTTCAAGTTTTTCTCTAAAATATGAAGATTGTTTTCATGTGGATTTTTCGATTTTTATCAACACAATTTTCGGTAGCTGGAGTAGTCGTGAAATTACGCTGTAAAAACGTGACTTTCAAGCTGTTTTATTATCCATCCGATAGCAATCTTCTCTATAAATTCCCTAAACTGTCTCCCTTATTCATCTCAACCAATTTTACTCTTTATATTTTTTAAAGTTAAAAAATAATCCTTAACTTAATCCTAGAACAAAGTAACACTGGAAGTGATTGGTTACACGATGCATATGTTTTGTATGCATGTATACAGGATTAATTTGAACTCTAATAGGAAGTTCTCGAATCGAGTCTTGAAGAGGAAAAAAATATGTAGAAAAATGAATATATTTAATCAATTTGATTCATGATTATTAGTTAGTTAGTTCTATTTGCTTTTCGTTACAAATTACAAGAGTAAGGACATATGTATAGACATTTGTATTTTTATTATTTATTTGACCAAGATAAGTGAACTTGTCCTGTCAGGAAAATACTTTCTCTTATGGATTAATTATCACCCTATTGGGCCACGTAAAGTAGAAATCAAGCAGAATCTAACTTTATATCCCTTTATGTATATTTATTATTGACAACTAAATATAATTTTATTAATGAAACTTTTAGCCATTAAGCTATTAGATTAACTGCGTAGTAGTTCGTAAAGAATTAAATATTAATAAATAAATACATACCAGTTGTGTTATAGATGAACAAGAAATTGACTCTTGATTAAATAGATTCGATCTCTCAAATTCAATTAAATTAGTTATTGACGATCCCATCAAGATAGGAAACCAATGCCATGTCAATAATATTAACATAATAATATTAAAAGATTACAATTACATAAAGAGGGAGAGGATTGTGAGTAGATTTGATTTTTTGATAATTTTTTTTTAGATGTGAGATACTTTTGATTTGATTTGTATGTGCCAATTCCGTTTTGGGTTTTGCACACAAACTAACAACATAATCAACATAATAATTGTCCAAATGTTCAATGTCTTGTGTTTGATCGTTTGATGGCTGAATGGGATGGGTTCTTGTTTGAAGTTTCTTGTAGTTATAAGTATTATGTGTGAGCAACCTAATAACTTTTACATTAGCCCTTCTTGTGTACTTTATTAAAATTGTTGTTACTGTTGGAGAAGTAGGCAGAACACACCTTAGTGTTAGGAGCATTAACATGGTAAGTACAAAATAAATTATAGGCCCAACAGAAGTAATCAAGTTGTTTGTAAAGGTATTTAATATGTCAACAACTTCCAGTATATGACACCAACTGACAATAATTTACCTCAAGATTACAACCTTATAGCAATCCAAACCTTCAAGTCATTTAATTTCTGCTGATCCTTTTGCTGCTACTTTGGCTTTGATTCTATTGATGGTTGATTGTCATTTACAATTTTCTGATTGCAATCTTCAAACACCAAAATCCAAAAGACTTCCAACAAGTCCAAAGATGTTATTAATGATATGGAATTCGATTAAACTTTTAAACAAAATCAGAGCAGGCTGGTCCGCAATTAAACTTGTTTTTCTGTATTTTTATGGCTTAAAAAGCATCAAAATTACTTTTTCGAGATCAACAATCAGCAGCCAACATTCAAGAGTCATCAAGGACCAAACTGACCACCACTGACCAGAACAGAAGAATATATATATAAAGTCACACAAATTCACAATAGAGAAGCCATAGTGAACAGAAGAAAGAAAAGTAGTGAAGGTGCCGTAATCCATTGTAATAAAATTTAATGTCCACCCCACCATGGGGTCACATCATTAACTGTGAAGAAGTCGTTTCTCTCTTTTTAAAGACGGAGGAATCTGGATTGTTGAATTGTTAATTTCTTTCCTAAAGATAAATGAACCCTGAGTTTGAAAACAAGGAAAAGCTCAAAAACCTGGTCTGGTCTTCTATTAATTTATATTATATACAATACTCCTTTTAGTTATAAATTAAGAAAATTCCTCTTAAAAAAGTTGATTTGGTTTCCTTTCAAGTTCGATGAGAGAAATAAAGATTTTTCTATTTTGTGGAAAGAGGCTGGGCCAGTTTGTACTGATTATGTTGTTCATTCGGCACATTAAAGGGATTCATTAATGAGTGAGAGATGAGTAGATGAGATGGAGATTGAAGAATTGCATTAGGAATTAACAGAGTTTTATGTTCATTAGGCTGAAAAACAGTGTGGAATGTGGTATTAAAATTTGTATTATGTACACATTCTGCTTCAAAACTCTAAGATGATATAAAGTTACTTGCACAATTAATGTTCATAACAAAAGACTTTAAGGTGAGAAAGAGAGGGAATCCAGCTAATCAAGATTATAATATAAGTGAAACAACCCTTTGGAGAAATGTTTTTTTTCTCCTAGTAACTTTTTACCCCCACTTTAAAGTAAAGATATTCAATTTCAGAGCTAAATTCCACTTTTTATCACAAAGTAACCGGAGATATTCATGAAGAGAACTACTACTACAACAACTTCTATGTTATTATAATTATTAGTATTAATATTAATATTACAGATGGATGTACATGAGCATTATAGAGCATTATAGGAGGAAAGGTAACCGAGAGATCGAAGAGAGGAACTAAGTGATGCATGTTAAATACCAAACGGATGGATTGTCTGAGGAATTATAACTAACGAGTTGATCATCATCAACAGCAACAAAAGTAACAGCAGCAGGAATAAAAACATGAGCATCTTCTTCAAGTGAGTCCTTTTCTTAAAGCTTGATGATGAGAAAAATAAGAAATGGAGATTGGGTTTAAAAGTTTAAAATTCAGTCCTGATCACCTTCTTTTCTTATGGCTTTTGGCCTTTTGGCTACAAGAAGAAGAAGATATTATAAGTTGTTACATATAATATTAGTATGTATGTGGTTGATCTTATATTTTACTTTTTTAAACAGATTTACTTACTTGCTTCATCAATTTGTGAGATTCTTATGTACAATGAGTTATACTAATGGATTACCTACACTTTTATACAGACTTATCTAGTCTTCTCTAGAGAGGTTACAAAAGATATATAGCAGGTGATGAGACAACGCCCTGGCCTAACCAGTTTTTGACCAAAAGGTAAAACCAAAAAGATCTTGAGGAAAAAAAGTGATTTTCTTTATAGAAATTGACATTTTGTGATAAATTTATGTGAGTATTTCTTGAGCAAAGTTTTCCTTCTAAAGTTACAATCCGAGAATCAAGAATTATTAAGAATTGATATTGGACATGCAATCACGTTGTTGTAATAAAGTAATAATGTAATGTAATATGTTTATTTATTTTTTTAAACTCTTTTGCATCCAATAAAAAAAATTATTTCTCCTTCTGTTCACCCTTTTAAAAATGCTAAGATTTTTTTGTTTAAAAAAGTAGAATTGGAATACGAGCCTGAAAATTAACAAGGATCAAAAAAGAACATGAGACCTGGCTAATTCTTTGATTTGAGCTTATTTCCAATTTTTCATCCTTAGTCCAAAAAAAGCTACTGTCTATTTAGAATCTCTGAGAATCTTGTATAAAGTTTAAATATATATGTAGGTAATGGATATAATGAAATGTTATTTGTATGTTTTCTATGTTGTTGTACAAAGTAAGTCAGTGTGGGTGATGTGGTTTCGGTTAAGCTTTACTGTTTCTTCTATATGTTAAGTGTGTGTGTGAGTGAGTACACATAACACAGAAGATCGGTGATATTTTCCCTGTAATTTATGTTTCACTTCACATAAATAACTCAGAGCTGAACATCCCAAACATTCCCAAAGATCTCTCCAATGCCGACTCTAATTAATGCCAACTCGTCATTGTATTGGATTGCATCTATGAAGATCTATTTTACTCCTGTTAACTACCAACTACAATAAACTACTTTCGAGCTTTTACGTTGATTAATAAAAATTCAAAAGTTTCGAATTCACAATCTCAATCCTAATTTCTGCAAAGTGACGAATCCACAGTAGCCAAAAAACTAAATACGAAATAACCTGGAGGAGTTTGAGAAGATAATCATTTAAAAATTGGAATAAAACTATGATTGCGTAGGCAAGTGAGTACAAGAAAATAAATTCATAAATGTAATGAGTCTGATAAAGAATTTATACCCGGCTGTCATGTCATAATAATATCGTGGATTCAGCAGTCAAACCAAACATCATCCTTATACATACACACGTACATATTTAACAATGACCCTTCACCCTATGGTGTTAAGGTTTTTTATATATATTTTAAATAAGCTGTACTCTTCGTCTGCACTATTCTATGTTGACGAGTCGGTTTGAATTCTTCTTTTCTAGTTTTAGTCTTAAAATTGAACTTGTTTCGCTGTTACAATTAAGGATAAGAAATAGTAAATACAATTTGCTGGCAATTTATTATTCTTTGCTCTTATTCTTATTGCTGAAATGCTTTTGTTTAAGTGAGTGGGTAGGGTTTATTATTATTGCATATAGATATATGCAATGTATCAAGTATGTGTATTACGTTACAAATATTTAAAGTATAATGCCGATCTTGTCTCAAAGAGGTTGGACTCTGTTATATATGCAGATACAATATTATATGTATTACATTAGTGCACAGGTCATTCGTACAGATCAGAATGGGAGATAAACGGGTTGGAGTTTCCTTGTAAGAGAATAACTATTAAGAAAAAAAACTTTGTTTCTTCAAATTTTTTCCGTCTCTATTTGCTCAACTTTATTTTTCTTTGGTCATTTAGGGGATGAATGACATGAGAATAATTTAGATCAGACTTGAGAGCACTTGAGAACTGTTAAGCAAAAGCAACCCAGTCGATTTTTCTTGCTCTGAATTCTTTTGACTTTTTAATTTAATTCAAGATGATACATATTACATTGGATCGATAGATATGTATCTTTGCACGTTATTTGTGCTCTGCTAGATATGTAGAAGAACTGCAAAGAAGAAGTAGAAAATGTGACCAAAAATCAAGACGAGTTTTGGTAACAGAAGTGACAGCTTTCTTGGCATGATTTTATTTGGCTTTGTTGGTGATCTTCCCTAGATAGGAATTCGCATTTATAATTTCAAAGTTATATTCATTTGCTATTTGCCTAGTGTTATTATTATAATTCGTCTAATTCTTCACAATGATTCGCCATTCAGATCAGATCACACAACAAAGAGTAGGCAAGCGGACATGTAATTCAAGAGAATGTAATAAAATGCGGAGTGGTACTGGCTGTCTGGCACCACCAAGGGATTTTGAAGTCCAGTTAATCCAGTTTTTCATGAAATGATATGCAAACTTTGGTAGGGAAATACAAACATAAAAATATTTTTATTTTGACTTAAAAATCTACTCTGATTTCCATTATCATTTGAAATATAATAGCAGGCACAGCAGCAGCAGCAGAAGCAAACAACAATATAACTATTAAAGCTATTACCATGTTGATGGGCCTGTCTCAATTTCTTTATTGTTATGATTATTGACCACCTTTGGCTTTCAGAGTTTTGACAAGAGAGGAACATTTCAGATTATTATGAGCGTCTAGTCATCTAGTTACTTTTTGCTTTAAATTGCGATGCATTACTGCTGCTGCAATTCTAATATCAACTGATAGAAATTGATAGAGATACTCGTTTACATTTAATCGCTTTTCAATTCAAAAACCTCAACTTGTTTTGTTTATCTTGATTCAAGATATTCAATTCGAGATTCTTCGAATGAACTGACGATTTAAGTAATAAAGCCAAATACCTCAGAATCTCGATACGAACTCACATTTCATCTATAGTGAACCTCAATCATTATTATTCAATTATTGAATTAAACGACGAGCAATAAACTTAGAAGTTGCTACATTGATACTTGATAACTTGATACATCATAGAGTTTTTTAGCATAAAACTTTTTATGTTTTACGAGATCGGATGACAGACTCCTGTCCTGACTGCCTTAAGCTTCAGAGGTTATTAATGCTTGCTCATTATTTAATTGCACTCTACTTACTAATGGAGTTTATGTGTGTGTGTAAATCTTGCTTGAATCTAGATTGGTATATTGTATCCTTTTATAAACAGGAATTCAATGAGCGATGCAATTTTTATAAAAGTTTTAATGTTTGAAGCTTTGATCTTCGACTATAAGAAAAAAACATACGACATTATTACAATAATAAGAAATAACATAAAAAATATTTCCATTAATTTAACTCAAGTAACTTTTGAAGTTAATGACCGACCTGATTAGTCAAGGGTTATTCTAAATATCCTAAATGCTAGATTAATAGGGAGGACAATTTATTGCTGAAATGAGCTATTTAAAACACTTAAACAAATAATAATAAAAAACATGTACTCAATTGTTATATTTTAAATTCATGTTCAACTGTGCTTCGTTAGGAGTATTTTAATTTTTTTTTTCAAAAGAATTTTAATAATTGTTTTTTTTTCTTCACAGTTCCATTGTGGAGCAATAAACTGAAATTGGGAAAATGGGTTGGATTCAAATATAAAATACTTACAACTAAATATTACTGTACATTTCATTCCTATGCTTCCTGTATCCAATCAGCCTCAACCTATTTTCTTGGATTTTACATAACTCATTTGCTGTTTATAGTTGAGACTTTAGGCAATAATAATTTTATACGGAATTGTTAATAAAAATTAACTCATTTAGGGTATTGGAGTTTTATGGAACTCCTTGGAATTTATGTGACAAAAGACTTGCAGTGTACGAAGATGGATGGCCTCGATTAAAATTGTCGAATTATGAATTTTTGAGCATGAAAAATTCTGCCACTAAAGCTCATTTTCGTACTTTTGATTTTAAATACACAAGGTCTTATTTAAAAGGATTTAATAGTAAAGAATCTATACACACTATAAATTTAATAAATTCTGTCATGCTTAGAATATCTTGCGTTTAAAACTAAAGTTATTTAATTATTAGCTTCTGAGACTTTTTTTCAACACATTTTAGAATTTTTAATTACAAGGCCTAAAAATTCTCTCTGAAAAGTAGAATTCTTCCTGCACGAAAATACAGCCAATGTAGACATTTTAGACGCACTCATGCACAATCATAATCGACATGTAATTCTCTATATAAACATTGGCTAGATATAAAAAAAATGAAAAGTTCCAAATTAGCAAAGGAAATGTGTAACAACTGCTAAAGAAATATAAGTCCGAGAAAAAAACCACAACACGGTTTGTTCTAGCTTCTTGTCCAACTTGGAGTCAGTAGTAATTAAAAAAAAGTTACATTTCCCTTCAAGTAGTTTTAGCATGAAATCTTCCATAGAGAACATGACATCTAAACTAAAGCAATACTACTTGTGCCGTTTGATAGAATGATTTTGTTGTGATGAATGCAGTTGGTTGTTGTGTCCGAGGTTGATAAACGCGAAGTGTAGATCAGTCTTTTAAGACGAGGAGGTGTGAACGTGAAGTTCTCATCACGCACCCTAACCCACCAACCCTTGTGACCCGTGCCTCTCATTTCATCAACTTTAAATACTTTAATCATCAGTCTCCACACTCTAATTATTACTATTACACCACCGGACTTACCACCACTTTCATGTACTACAATATACAATTCATGAACACTTCATACATACTCAACATATCGAACCTTACAAGTAGTAACCAGTCGTGAGGATTGATTAAGCTACCTACTTTTAATTATGTAAGAGCCATAATTCATAAACTCCTAGTATAAATTAGACTCTACGACAGATTTCTGAATCAGTTTTACTTTCACTAGGGTGAGAAGGAAACATTATTATTTTGTATTCATACTACTTTCTCAACTCTACTTGCATATTACAATTAGAACTTCGTTCTCGAATTTTCCATTCTTTATTCAAAAGCGAAAAGTGTTTTTAAAAAAATAAATAAATGCCGAGGTTAGGGCTAGACATAACAGTTTATCGTTGCGTTAAAACGTACCATGTTTCACATCTAACGATGATAAAATCTAGTAAAGACTAACTCAAAAGTTTCTAGATTGAATTTCTAGGAAACTTAGAAAGGTCACGATTTGAAATTCAAATATTAGGTAGGGATCTCTGATAGTCTGTAATCCATTCATATTTAGAAGCCACTAGGATTAGGAAATTGTCTACGAATTGATTTTCTGACAATTTAATATAAAAACCTTTTTATTTTCAAAAGTCTCCAGGGATTTCTATTTGCCATTTTATGCAAATTTTACCATTCTGTGACAAGGGTCACTTACTAAAGAAGTTGGAATTTAATCATGCACAAAAAATGCTCCCCTAAATATTATATTTATTGTATGTGTAGTTGATGGAAGGGTTTGACTATTGCAGTTTGCCAAAAATGACAAAACCGACACGCAAAATTTCAGCTCGGGGCTTAAAGCTACGTGTGATGAGTGATGAATAATGCAGAAAATATTCCAGTTTCCTAATATTTGAAAGTGCCTTGTAAGCTAATGGTGAATAACAAATGGACTTATTTGTATTCCCGAATTTAATGGACTCGGTTTTTACTTGGTCTTTCTATATGTACT
The DNA here is from genome assembly GCA_034698485.1 of Vertagopus arboreus. Taxonomy (NCBI): domain Eukaryota; kingdom Metazoa; phylum Arthropoda; class Collembola; order Entomobryomorpha; family Isotomidae; genus Vertagopus; species Vertagopus arboreus. The sequence continues at coordinate 6,823 of JAQGBQ010000578.1, read as the reverse complement.
TTGTAACTCGATAACTAAAGTAAAAAACTTATTGATAAAAACAGCATTAGGAATTTAAGAATTCGTACCTTTTGTGCACAAGAATAATTGAGAACTAGCAGTTCTGGAGTTGGCTGGTTACTAGATATTCAGCATTTGGATGAAGGGAAGCTTTTTAATTTCCTGGAGATTCTTCAGACACGGAATTGTTCAAAAAAAGGGGTTGTAGATTCGTTGTTGATATTAAAAATATATATTAAAACAGCTATTAGTAGTCCGTTTTATTACAATAAAAGAGTCCAGAGTCCAGGTGTCAAACCCACATAACCAAATAACCGAAAAGTACTTAATACTTGGTTCGTAGTATTTTATAACGAGACTCTTGTTAATAATAATATGTATTATTGGATTCTTTGCAAAATCCCCCCTATTCGAAACATTAAAAAAATAACTTTTAAAGCCAGCAGGACTTTCTTCCTCCTTCACCTCTAGAATATAAATCAGCTAGGTTTTTTTATCATTACAATCAACAATCAACAATCGTACTTTGTTTCAAATATTGGCCAAATGTAATTTAATGGTAATTTTTCTGCCCATTTCCTGCCTCCTTCCAGTTCAGAGTGTATTTATGTAGCAAGTAAGTTTTAATTTAATCTCTCCAGAAGAACTTGTAAATACATTTGCAGTTTTGAGTTTTGATGTTCGTTTTATTATTATTCGGAAATAATTTGAATAATATTCTGGACACAGGAAGAAGAGGGGTTTTTATCCTGGAAGTTTAGTTTAGCTTGTTTAGTTACTACCACAGATGCTATGGTGTTTTAACTTTTATGACTTTAGAATGAAAGTCGATTCGTATTCAATTCAGGTGAGAGGAGACAGCAATAATAATATAATTTAGTCAGTTAGGCACTCGGCTTTTTTCACTAATAATTCTTTTCGTACTGAAGGAAACTCGAAAACACTTTGTCTCACTTTGTCCTTTTAAAGTGTTTCAATATTTTTTTTATTGTTATTAAATGGTTGAAATTGAAGTTACAGGATGCTTGAGGAAATCACGTCGTGTGTCTTTTATGGGGAAATTTATTGCAAAATGTGTCAATATTTCTGGCAAAAGTGACAAAAAATGTAAATATTATTTTAATCAATTCAGCCAGCTTATGGAGTTCATGAATGGTTTCCCAAAATTCCTGGAACTTTTTTTCGTCTAAATTAAGTCAATGTCTCAAGTCAACCACGACGATCCATAAATTCTAAAAGTCACTTTGATTCATATATAAATACTAAATAGTAGGCACTCTATATATATTCAGTTTTTATTAGTTTTGTCTCATTTCCCCCAAATCTGATTTACTAAACTGGGCTTTTGATTTCCTGAATAATTCATTCACACTTGTAGGTCTTTATATAAATCTTGTGGTAAGTCACTCACATAAATTATAATAATTTTCTTTTAATAAACCTTGCCGGTTAAAGTTTCATATGTTAAATAAATATAGTTTTTTAGAATTTCTTATTCTTCTTCTTCGGTAGCACTTTAATCAGAACTTCTGGACAGAAAAGGTCAAGTAGTGACATTGACCTGTGTCAATATCCTAGTATATAAATTAGTTATGTAAGATTTGAGCATACAACAACTACTACTCTCACTATTGCTATTATAAGTCACGAGGTTGGCATAGGCTTACACACTTTTCTCGTGAGCTTCTCTGCTTATCTGTCTGTGTTATGGATGGATTGGATAGTGAATTAGGATATCGTACATATGTATGATATGATCTGTAGTCTGTGTACAAAGCAGTGACACTTCTTCATTCAAGGCAATTAGCAATCAATAATATTGTGTACCGATTACAAAAGTCACATAAAAAGGCCGACGAAGTAGTTTTGTAGTTAATTGCAATTTGTTAGCAATTAGTTGTTTTTAATTAATAAAGGCACATTCGTACGTAGTGTGATACTATTAATAGTAGTAGTGGTGGAGTGTGATTTCACCACTGGAGAAAAGTCTTTTCTAAACACGTTGAAGAGGAGACAGAAGGTGAAACGATTCGAATGAAGTCTCACACAAAACTGGGGATATCCTTGCAAGCTAGAATTTTTTGGGCAAGAAATGCACGCATCCATACCCAAACCTATATAGAAAACACATAGGATAGTGAGCCCAAGTAGTAATGTTATACAATAATACAACGGTCGGCTTGTCTCTCTATGTGTTCAGAATGGGGTAGTAGCTAAAAAGATTCTGTAGGGACTTTGCTGTGGATTGGATTGGACTCTTCAACCCTTTTCCCCTTCAGTTGAATACTTGGATTTTTTAAGCTTTAAAAAGCACCAAACCAAATGTCTATATATTATTCCTTGGTTATTTACGTAGACTAAAAGTACGGCAAAAGACTAGACTTTTACCAGAATCTTATTTAGTACATTTGCTTGTATTCTTATTAACGTTAGTTGTTCTGAGTGAGTCTACAACCAACTACCTACTATCTACTTGAGACTATACGCAGATTTCTTCTAGTTTTTCCTACTTTACCAACTTCTTTGCTTTTATGATGATAATGGTGTGATGATGATGATGATGGTAATAATAGGAGTCAGTCTTGGTTTGTTAATATTATTGTAGTAGTAGTATTATAATGGCTTATGTCTTGTTTTTCTAATATTTTATTTTCGCGACTGAAGATTGGCTCTTCTAAAGCAAATCTTACCCAATCTGCTTGCCCACAAATTTGCTTACTTTTTTTTTAGCTTTTAGCCAAATGGTATTTCTTATTTGTAATCTTCTATAATGTTTTTTATTTATTCTTGATTTAATTTTTAATTGTATACTGGCTTCTATGTATTTTGTTATAGGCCTTTCTCTCATTTAAATTTTTTGCTAACTTTTGTAAATAAGTTTAGTAATGCGAATTCCAAACTAAAGAAATGATATAGGATTTATGCAAATTGGACAAATATCTTAATAAAACAAAGCAAAATTCAAAAGTGTAACGGACGTGAATATCTTAAAATATTATTACTTACAATTAGTAATTGTTTTGTTGTAATTGCTAGTGATTTATTTATTATATCCATGTCACATCAAAGTGCAGATGCGATTGCAAGATAAATAAATTCATTTCTGATGCGTCAGTTCACAATTTTGTTCAATATCCAATCTTTCAATATGATTATACGAAGATTTATTTTTGGACGGATTTTTATTGAAAATTATATTATAGATGGAATATTTTTTGACATCACCCTCATATAGCTTTTTAATATTCCTTGCTAAGGTTTAGGTGTGTGTGTCTTTTTAGTATTAAAGATTATCACGGTGGAAAAATAACCCCTGTCCTCAATTTCCATATTAAGTCCGACTCAAGGGTGTTTCTTTATTACTCTATGAAGATTTGATTGACTGTAACTGTGCAATTCGTATTAGAAATAATATTCAATTGATTTTTAATGCATTTTAACGTCAGAAAAATTTCACTCCAATTGACATGAAAATGCCAATCCGTCCGTAAGCCAAACTCTTAAACTTTACAACGTCTATTTTCTATCTTTAGCTACGATACCTATAGATTTTCTTAAAAAACATTCATCATTTTCAATCAATAATATTGCTTGACTAAAGACCAATATTATTTCAAAACGGATTGACGAATCTCTGTAAATGAGAGCCAATGATCTCATATTTACTACAAGGATGCAATAAGTATTCCTTTTGTTAAATGAAATATTATAGCTTTGATGCTTTGAATATGAATGAGAATGACACAGGCGATTTCTTTCCATCTTATTCCTATATGTAAGCTGTAATTTTGTTATACAGCATAACTCACAAAAGTATTTTTGGTGACTTGCCATATACAAATTCTGCTGGCTGATTGACTCTAAAGAATTCTGTACTTAAATTGCTTCTTAGCTAAATATCTTTGCATCTTGGAATTTATTTACTTTATGTATTCAGCAATAATATATATATAGAAGTCAGGTCAAATATCTTTAAATGGTAATTTTGCTAAAGATGGTGAATTCGTTATGTTATTTTAAAAAAAAAATTAACAAATACATATAAATATTCTGTAGAATTTGAAAAGTATTGCTAGACTTTATTTTAAAAAAATATTTTTTTGATGTAATCGCCTAAAGGATTGATTAATACAATCGAAAATGGTATTAAGTATATCATTTAGAAGAACAAAAATTCGATGATGAGCCTACGTGTTTTTTTTATAAAGATGAAAGACTGGTTGATATTTAAATTTAAAGCATTACATATCTAAAAATAAATGCGTATGTGTAGTTTGAAACTTAAGATTAGTAGTGTGTACAATTCAAAATATAGTTAACTCCCAAAAAGAGAGACAGAGATGTAATCAAAACAAATCCGATGATTGATGATCTTATTCCTTTGGTCAATGCTTCTTCTCAATCTTCTTTCCAATATTTTTTATTACATGATAGCAGATACATTACCCCTTTTAATCTATACATAAGTATTCAAAAAGTAGTTATTACCGATAGTCTTTTGATGATTTGAAACCATTGAAACTAGAAATACCTTTTGGGCTTGAAGCGTTTAATCTGTTTCCAAGTAAATGAGCTGACAGGACAGGCAATGCTTTCTTTATAAGGGAATTCTTCTGATCATTTACCGCAGATTTATCATTGGTATTCAACATCCGTCATCTAGGTTTATTTTAGAATTCCAATAAGCTTCAGTTTATTGGTGCTTGGAATTCTTTCACGAAGCTACAAGGTATGTAAATACAAACCTTTGCATGGTTATTGATAATATTAGTAAAATTATGTAAAAAAAAATATAATAGGGTAACAGGTGTTGATTAATTAGTTAATAAATACTTTTTAATTAAAAAATGTAAATGCCAGTCGGAGATTAATTTATTAAGTAAATAAATAAATTTGATTCTTGTCAAATCCAAGAATTAGAAATCACCAACTAATTTTATTTTGTTGAAATGTATAGATTTCAAGTTTTTGAAATTCAATCTACTTACATTTAAAATTAAAAAAATTAATTGAAATTAAATCTAACAAAAAATTGGTTATGATTTTTTGTTTTGATAAACACGGATTGATTATTTTGATAATTTGGATAGAAAATTCCATCATTCACGAATGATGTTTTAAAAAACAACTAAGTTGATGAAAAATCTGGTAATAGAATTACCAATCAAATCCAAACCGTTAAAATCTATAAGATATAATTATAATCGAGTTGTAAAGTCTGAATCAAATCAGCGATCACACTACACCCTCTAATTGAATAATTAAGGAGACTAATTGACTCAAAATTAAATCCTCACCACAACTACTTAGAAAATCCATCAGAAATGGAATTTAATTTGCATATAGAATGCAGCAGTCCTAAATTATCCAGCTTATTAGTATATTTTTAAATCCACACGAAGGAATATGTCTGGTTTTTAAAGCGTGAAAAATTCCACATAGAATTCAGGACAAAAAGATATTCTTCCAAGGCAAAGAATTATTGAACCTCTACATAAAATTTAAATGTTGGGAAGCATGGAAAGGAATTAATTTTCTTTAAAAAATCTAGCCTTCATAATTATTACTGAACTTATACTTACTTTGCTAAATACTAAATTAAAGCATTCATATACCATAGTATGCAGAAGATTTAAAAAGAAAAAATCTGTTGAATAAATAGCTACAAGAATTAAAAAGTTAAAAACAGTCCATTTGAAGGAACTCTAAACCCCTAAACTTCTAATACATAAATATATTGAAACATCTGGAGCTTAAATAAATCTATTTTACTTTCTACTACAACATTAGCTCAAGACTTACATTTTTCTCATTGGAATATTCAATACCAAAACACAATCTGGATACTCAAGTCTTCACTTCAGTTGCAATTCACTCGCAACCACTAGAGTCAACTGGGATTTATTTATTTTCACGTAGTATTTAGAAAAAAAACATTTTAATACAGACTCAAGGACAAGTTTTGGCAAAGAGTGAAATGAATAATGAAACCAAATGACTTAACCCTTTCATACCCTCAAGTATTTAGCTCATAATTTGTGACCGAGCCGTATGCTTTTGCTTTATTAAAGTTTGAACACATACTAAACCCATTCATATTAACACATGGCTTCAAGATTACGGCCCTTGGATATTGAATTTGCAAGTGACAAATGTTTTTTTTAACTTAGGAAAAGTTTACATTAAGTAAATTGTCTTCTCTGTTTAAATAAGAGCTGTAATAAGGTTTTAGACTTTGGTAGGGTTTTGATTTTTTTTACGTGTGGTATTTGACTACATTGAATCTGAGTCGATTTCCTATGGCCTTAAAGACTTTTTAGAGTTTGGTCAATTATCATCTGACTGAATGAGATGAGGACATGAGGATTAGAATTTTTTCAATATTTCAATACACAACCACGCATAATCAATACAAGTAATTGGGTACGAGTTTTGCATAACAACAGAATTACAGAATAGGATATTTAGCTTGGAAAAATATTATGTGGACTAATCTTTTTGGTCTACAGAGGGTAGGAATATTTTCTTTGCAATGATCTTATATACTAAATACTTACTTAAATATTGTGGGACATGCGGGGTTTTGGTAATTACATATGAATGTTAAACTTCTGCTGGAAATGTAATCCCGAGTTAATCCTAATGTTCTTTGAATTAATAAGAAAAGTCTCGTTTAACATTTAATACCCGAGAAGAACTCTTATTAAGAAGAAAATTACGACTTGTTTAATCTCCAAATTTTTTCTTCAAATAACAGACGAATAATAATAACCAAGCTGTAACCAGACAAAATTATGTTTAAAGATGTTTTCTGCTCATTTGG
>JAQGBQ010000577.1:0-19162 GCA_034698485.1 Vertagopus arboreus | reverse complement strand
AAGTACAATGAGTGAAATATCGCTATCGGATTTTATGAGGGACGCAGGGGAGCTGGCTCATCGTGCAATTTCCCAAGACAAACTGGAAAACTATGAAGTTGCTGTTTACTTCTATAGAGAAAGTATAAGCCTTTTAGAAAGGTCAAGAACTGAACTACTTCGTCGCATCTCCTACTCTGCGGATGGATATTCCGAGGTCAAAAGTGATAACGAAAATCCTTCAACTAAATCATCAGGAGGAAGTTTGAAAGATAAACTCAAACATGTGGAAATCAAAATTGACGAGTATCAAGGCAGGATTAATGAACTAGAGAAATGTAAATTAAACTTGACATAATAATATCCAATGATTTCTTCCTAACTAAAACATGAACTTATAAATAGAATATTTTCTTGTAGTGGTTATCGATACTCAAATGAAAGAGATGACAACGGCCAAGCTGAAAACTCCGGAAGAGTTGAGTTTTGACAGAGCCAAGTTTCTCGTAAATCAGGCGTTGGATTTGGAAGAAGATGATATTGAAAATGATGGCGAAACGATTAAACTTTATACTGAAGCCGTCCAACTTTGTCTCGAAGCTGTAATGAGCAATCACAATTTGTACTCCTCCTTTATCTGCAATTGATGTATTCTGATATTTGTTGCATTATGTATTAATACTTTATAGAAAGCAGGGAAGAATGTGGATGAAAAATTAGCTGGTCAGATAGCTCGATTAGCATCTCAAGCATTAGGTAAATGTATAAATTATAAATGTTATAAATCCCATAAAGCCATCATTAAAATGAATTTGTTCCTATTGAAATAGACAGAGCAGAAAAACTCAAAGGGGTTCCAAAATACACAGTACCTGTTCCTCAGCAGTCTTCAAACGTCAACAGTAAAATTTCACAAGACGTCCAGCAACCTAGATTCACTCCATCTCCAATCCCTACCCCAGGGGGTGTTGATGAACAACATGTGAGATCATCATCCTCATCTGCTCATGCTGGAGATATTAATATTAAAGTCGCTGGACAACTTCATTACTCTGACGAGGAAAAAAGAGTGTTGCTTTTCACTTCCAAAATAAATAAAATTGATTACATGCCTTGGATGATAATGGATCTCAGAGAAAAATTCGCCACCCATCTGCCTTTTGAAGACCGAGATGGCCTACTTAAACTCTCACCTAAGCAACGCAAGAACTTTGCTAGATGGGCAAGACCGGAAGAGATATGGCCGAATCCTAAAATGATTGAAAGAATAGACTGCTTCAGTATCAAACAAACCGTAATAAGTGACTGCAGTTTTGTGGCTTCATTGTCTGTAAGTGCTCTGTATGAGAAACGATTCAATAAGAAACTGATAACTAGTATTATCTACCCTCAAAACAAAGCCGGAGAGCCAGTGTACAATCCTTGTGGGAAATATATGATCAAGCTGTTTCTAAATGGAGTGTCAAGGAAAGTAGTCATTGATGATTATCTACCTGTCGGAAAGAACGGAGAACTCCTGTGTTCATATTCTAACAACAAAGGTGAATTGTGGGTATCTTTGCTGGAGAAAGCGTACATGAAAGTCATGGGAGGCTTCGACTTTCCAGGCTCCAATTCTAATATCGATCTGCACTCATTAACCGGTTGGATTCCTGAAAGACTTTCACTTCATGCCACTGCCCCAGAACCTTTTGACAAGGACAAGAATTTCAGAAGATTGATGGATAGATTGCAAAAGGGGGATGTATTAATTACCGTTGCTACTGGAGAAATGGATGAGAAAGAAGCGGAAAAAGCTGGACTTGTCCCGACTCATGCATGTAAATGCTCAGAATCATAATAAAATTAATATTAGTTATTGATTCTTCGGGAATTGGAAATACTAATAAATAAATGCTGTATTATTGTAATTTTAGATGCGGTTCTAGATATTCGTGAGGTCAACGGAGTGCGATTATTTTTCTTAAAGAACCCATGGTCCCACTTACGTTGGCGAGGGAATTATTCAGAGTTGGATGCTCAGCATTGGACTCCGGAATTGAAGCGATTATTAAAGTATGATCCTAATTCTGCCAGCATGTTTGACAACGGAGTTTTCTGGATTGACTATGATTCTATATGTCGATTCTTTGATGTTTTCTACATGAATTGGAATCCCGCATTATTTCAGTATACATATTGTACCCACAAGTAAGCCAATCATCTTTAATAGCGTTAAACAAAAAGTTATTCACTTCACATTCTATTATTTATTTTTGATATTTGTAGAACATGGCAGGCAGGCGTTGGTCCAATCAAAGATGTTTTCAATATTGGCGAAAATCCCCAATATGAGCTAGAAATTAAGACAGATTCCGCTGCTGCCATTTGGATTCTTCTTACAAGGCACATAACCGAAATTCAAGATTTCAAAGACAATCGAGAATACATTACGGTGTTAGTATATGACACTGATGGAAAACGAGTCTTCTATCCCTATGAACCGGAGCCTATGTTAGACGGGGTTCGTATCAATTCTCCTCACTATTTGTGCAAAATACTTCTCAAAGAAGCTAAAACAACAAAGAAATATACCTTAGTGGTGTCCCAATATGAAAAGAGCCATACGATTCATTATTCGCTTAGAGCATATTCGTCCTGTCCTTTCAAGATGCATGAAATTCCAGATCTTTGCAAGTACACCAAAAAAGTCACTGGCGAATGGAAAGGAGTCACAGCTGGGGGCTGTGTCAATCATCCCCACACTTATAAAAACAACCCTTGCTACCAAATTGCTTTAAATTCCAACTCAAATAATAACTCTCTTCTTATTGAACTGAAGGGTCCAAAAGCATTTTACGTAGGATTCGATATTATTTGCTCAAATGTGATTGATCCGAAAGCCCCTGGGTTCTTCAACAAGAAATCTTCAGCCCCTTATAGGTACAAAATTAATACGTTTTTTAACTTGTGTAAAAATTCTTGAATTATTATAATGCATTTTTTTATTTTGTATATTATAGACCCGGCTTTGTTGTTTTGAACTTGGAGAACGTCCCTTCCGGAGTATATAGTATTATACCAACTACATTTGAACCTGGCTGCCAAGCTCCATTCTTCTTAAAAGTGAAATGTTCCTGTGATTTCAGCATGAAACTTGTACTACCGTCTCTTCAATGACCCTAAACAGCTAACTATATTCATTTTTCATTTATTTTTGGAGATACGCTTAACTTGAAATATTTTTTAAGATTATATATTTTAAACTTTTAACAATGCAAGAATTTAAATTACTTTAAGTAATGGCAAAAATATCTAATAATAATATATTATGTTAACAAACACAAATCTTGACAAATCAACAGAATACTTTTTTTGTATCGGCATCTCAACGGCATGAAGTCATAATACAAATAAAGAGAAAGTCAGGGAATTTAATAAATGTAAAGTCAGAAAACATTTAACTAGTTGAACAATCAAGCTTTTCATTTTTCAAAACTGTCTGGTGAAAAAGAAATGTTTTTGCAACCTCAATTTATTTCATACGCAGAAAGTGGGGAAATAAACATTGGGATTGTACGACGTGGTGGTGGTCAGGGTCGCGTACTTAAGATAAAAAGAAAGAACACATAGAGTCAGAAAGCAATAAAACAATGCAACTATGCCATAGCACCGAAATAACATTCTAAAGCTGCCAATCTACAAACTAAACAAATGAGGAAGGTCAGTTACCAGCATATAATTATAAACTTGATATATCATGCAAATGAAAGACTTTTTCAGGCTCTCTAGAAGGTACCCTATGACAAATCTTAGAAAAACAACCATGCAATTTGGTCACGCAATTAAAAGAATTTGTCCTCTAGAATTGAATCTGCGTAATGGAAGATTTGGCCACAAAAACAAAATTCAGTATATAGTCATAAGTTATCCTCAAGGATGATGCACTACGATGGAATCCTCGTGTCATTTAAATTAGCTAAATAGAAATATATATGTACAAATGTTAAACCTAACTTACGCATAATTCGTCATTTATGTGGTTGTGTGTAACTGCATAAATTCATGAATCATTAATACAAGTAACAATAACAATAACAAACTTGCACAAAAAACCTTGTTTACTATATAAGCTCTGTCAGCAAAGAGCTAACTCCGTATATACCGAAACCAAACCAACATAGCTAACATATAATAATAATGGTTTGGGTAATTTAATTTAATATAGCATTTATTCCATGCTGGTTTGTAGCTTCTTTCTCCTTACAAATTTATTCTTATAAGAAATAATCTTTGTTGTTGGAATTTATGAAAAAGGACCATGGATTTTCAATATGTCAATAATAGTCAATATCAATATTTTATCAATATTATGAAAGCTATAATAATGAACTTTTAGTTCTTACACGCACATGCAACATATATATATGCATGCATGGTATGCAAAAAAAGTCTTAAAAAGATTAGAATAGGAAATAAGTGGTAAGTGGATAGGTCTTTTTGGATAATTCATATAATTGGCTTTTATAATCCTTTGTTCATGCTTATATATACTGCTACTATTATGACAAGGATTCATATAAGCCTTTCTTCTTGCAAAGAAAACACGAACGCAATTTACTTACAAAACACTTACACTACTATTACTATTACACTCCTGTTTGCTGCACACTACCCTAGAAACAAAACATGTCGGGTGCATCTCAAAAGTTTTACAGATAATTTTGCTTGTATTTGGCACAAATTTACATACATGACAAATGATTTTATATGTATTATACTTTCACAACAAAAAAAGCCTATGCTTTTTGATGGATAGCAGTCGGAACTTTCTGAGGTGTTGAAGGGCTTGCATGCTGCCCAGTTGCAGGAGCTTTATTACGACCACAACATAGCGACTTTAAGAAGCTGAAGCAGAATAGGATGAGAACATTCACAATGATTCCAGGAATGGTCATCGCCAGCAGCAAAAGTATTAACACGAGTTCAAGACTAAAACACAAAAACGAGATAAATCAGTATTCATTATTAACACAGAGAAAGTTGGTGAAAGTTGATATAGTCTATTCCATTTTGAAGTATACCTGTAACCTGTAGTATTCTTAAAGGTCGTCCTCAGATCCAAATCCTTCACGTACTTCAGGACAGAATCCTTGATCGTCTTTTGGATTTTTGGATCGTTAAGCAGGATTGGTAGTTGTTCTTTAACCTCTTGAGCAACAAGTTCCTTTATTTTACTTTGGTCAATGTCGGGCAAGCCAGCCCGCGCCTCGATATTTTCCTTGTCACTCCCTGCTGGCACTGGCTTTCCTTCAACCATGAAGCAGATCATCTCGGTGACGAGAAAGAAAGAAAGCAGAAATAACAGCAAGTTTGACTTCATAATTATAGACTCTTTAAATAGATATAGCTCGAAAATTCTTGATTGACTTCTGGAATTTCGAAAGTTTATATGAAAGTGAGAAATACTAGTCCACAGGTTTATAATTTCGCTTTGAAAGTTATTTGAATTGAAAACAAAAATGCTTGACATGACGACAGCATTTTTCAATGGAGAAAGTTCTGACCTTTTAGATTATATTCCTTAGACTATACAGCGCGATTCAGATGATTGTACCGGTAGAAAATATTAAAAATCTCAAAAACTACTCAGTCAATTTTGTTACGGTTTTGTTATTCAGAATCCTGAATATCTAGAAAGAGGAATGCATAGGTCAGAAAAAATCGGTGGGGGTCAGGAGATGACCCATGCGGGTTTTCTTCATTTTTTGAGGATTTAACATAGGGAAGGATAGGCCTAAACCCCTTAACAACGCTTAGAAAAGAAGAAATTTGCTAAATTTGCTTAAAATCTTCTATAGGATTTCTTCGAAAATTTCATGAAAATTTTGTATATTAGTTATATAGTCTAAGTTATATTCATAATTAATTTAATTGTACATAATCATAGGTAACAGGTTCCAATATAAACTAAATGATTCAGATGAATCTTTTTTAATTTTATTTTTTAAATGAATGCATCAATTTATGAAGTTTTTTGTCGGAAAACACTTTTAAAGACTTAATAGAAGACAGCAAATTAATCTTTGATATAATATATTCAACAAAACATATGTATTTGAAGTGTTTTTTGATCAATGTAAATGGAACCACCCAAATGCTTGGAATACTGGATGGAGAAAGTTGGTGAAAGTTATTAAATCATATAAATTAATTAAATAATATATGTTAGCATAATTTCACGTTTCTACAAAAAAAAACATTTAATTAGAAAGTTGATTTGATTTTTGATAGCTTCAAAGCTATCAAATCACTTTCACCGGAAGTGAAAATGCTTCCGTTGAAAGTCTCATGCTCAAGAAAAACCGCTAATATTGAATCTTTTTTTTCGGTAATAATTATTCGACTTTTTCGAAGAGCATTTTTGGACATCCAAAGATTGAAGACGACAAACCCGACATTAAATTGATTAACATGTTTTATTTACTTAATTTTGAAAATTTTTCATGCACATTTTAAAAAAAATATTTGATGGTCATAATTTTAAAATGTATTATTTTAGGTCGAAGTCGTCGAAGGACAAAGGGGAAGATGTTGACGAGAACTTGTGGAGCCCCCCGTCCTGTAAAAAGGGTTCAAAAGAGATCATTGATTTGAGAGTGACTCGTTGAGCATTGCAGAGTTTGGAGTGAGAGTAGCAAGTAAAATAATCTGAAAATTAAAGTGCAGAGGATGGTGATATGACTAACAGCTGCTTTAGTAGCTTTAGCTGCTACTTTTCTTGCTGCTATGCAATAGAAGAGAAGGGTTAGGCTTTTATCCTAGTGTAGAGGAACCAGCTGAAGCTGAATATCTTCTTCCTACTTCCACCTCCGTCATTTTCTTTCTTTCACTTTTTGTGGAACAATTTATAGGGTTGCCTCATCTAAATCATCTCCCAACATCTTTATCTTTAGGAACTAATCTTAACACCTTAGAGAGCCCCAAGTGTCAAGTAAGTCACTCTTCAATTATTTTCTTTGGTTTAAAGTTCAAGGCTACTCCAAGAAAAATTCCATCTAATTGTTTCTTCTTCTTTGTTCTTTTTATTATTCAGATTTGGCTCATTGGAACGGAAAGGGGTGTTCAAAAAACCAACTTTCGTCTGGTCTGGTGTGATTTGAACGGGTGAAAAGGGCTGGATTTGAATTTGGGGTCTCTCTACTACATCTTCCTTACGCCACAAGAAGAATAAGAAGGAACGGTAAGTAGAACAAAACAAATTGATCAAGGTCATTAATATCAAGGTTGTTGTAATTTAATTGATTATGTTTTTTTAAATAGAAAAAGTCACGGGTTTCGACGAACGCCTTTGAATCCTTGACCTTTGAGATTTGAGATTATTATAACATTCAACATTCTTCTTACAAGATTTGGACAAGACAAGAACTGAATACTCCATCTTGAAAGATTGGACACCAGACCAGACACTAACTTACTTTCAAATTCATTAACACAACAACACCAGCATACATTAGAACAACAAAGAGCTTCTTATTATTCTTATAAGGTCAGTTTATTAAGATTATGAATATTTGAGTACAAAAAAAAACTATACCGTATTTTTTTTAAATCTAGGAATTAAAACAAAGTTTCTTGGGTTTCCGTTCGTCCTTAAATATCCAAGAACGGATTTATTCAAGAAATCGAGGAAGCGTGGGGTGGAGAGGCAGTGTATGGCATCAGGTTGTTGTGGTGGAACAAACAAGAAACAAAAGCTCAATAATTCTCAAGAATCTACAATGAACGGTCATGGCCATCATAACGGACATAACGGACATATTCCTAACGGTTATGGAGGAGGATCAAGCAGTAGCAGCTCCAGCTCGCGTAGCAGTGGAAGTAACCATGACGGAGCTTACGCTGAGCGCACTACTAATGGACTGGTTCCATTGACCAACGGCCATGCAATGAACGGGTCGATCCCGTATCCTTTGAGGAATGGCCTCTCTCCGTATGGGGACCGTATTGCGAGGTAATTAAACTTTTTATTACTTCCCTGAGGAGAAAATGTTTTTTTTTCAAATTGTAATTTAATTTTTTTGTGTAGCCCTGAGATGTGTTTTTTCTGTTATGATGTACTGTACAGCAACTTGCACAACATGGAACCCCCAAAAACACCAAATTTTACCAACGACGCTTTGTACGAGAGTCTCTACAATTTAAACTACATACATTTTTAAATATTCCAAAAGCTAATTAATTTTAATTTTTTTTAGTCCACTCTTTGTGACTTGGAAGATTGGAAAGGACCACCGCTTGCGTGGGTGTATGGGGACTTTTAATGCTCTTCATCTCCATTCTGGGCTTCGTGAATATGCAGCAACAAGGTTCATCTAAATTCATGACAAATGATCATAAGTTTCAGCTACTTGATTGAAGATTGACGTTGTTGATGGTTTTATTAAACAGTGCTTTCAAGGACTCTCGGTTTCCACCGGTCAACCGGGATGAATTCTCTAAACTCCATGTGTCGGTCTCAGTTCTTCGGCATTTTGAAGACGGTGCAAATTACTTGGACTGGCAGGTAAACTATTTTTTAAAAAGTTATTTTCTTCAACACTTAAAATATGTATATATACAAATCTACAATTTTCAATTTTAGGTCGGCGTCCATGGAATTCGCATAGAGTTTGTCAACGAACGGGGATCCAAACGTACTGCTACCTATCTTCCAGAAGTGGCTCCAGAGCAAGGTTAATATTCTTTGTTAAAGTACTTAGTTTTATGTTATAAAAAATGTTGATGATTACAGGATGGAACCAAACTCAGACTATTGATTCGCTGTTGCGAAAAGGTGGCTTTAAAGGCAATGTGACGCCAGATGTTCGAGGATCAATTAAACTTACCCGATATCAATCGGAGAAAGTCTCAGCGAGCTACTCAGACTACGCTAATCGCTATCAAACCAATGGTGGCGTTCGACCATTCTAGCCGATGCGATGTGAGAATAGGCACCTTCATTTTTTGAAGACAAAATTATAAAAAAATGCTTTGAATTTAAATCCGATCCATTTTTTCTTTTAAATTAGAGTGCAAATCAAAGTTCCAAATTATTAGCCTTGCTAACATAGGAAATTTCATACTCTCGACTTGTTGGTAAATGATGATAATTTGATGGGTC
Organism: Vertagopus arboreus; assembly: GCA_034698485.1. Lineage (NCBI taxonomy): Eukaryota > Metazoa > Arthropoda > Collembola > Entomobryomorpha > Isotomidae > Vertagopus > Vertagopus arboreus. Next base: position 10,041 of record JAQGBQ010000577.1, on the reverse strand, counting down.
ACGCTCATGAAATTGAATTGGCTGATTGGTATCAAAAAGTTTTTCAGATAAAAAGGAATTTCAATTAGAACTTTTTTTAAGTTAGAAGGTCAGGGTTAGCATTCTTGCTTGGCTTGACACAGTCGACGACTGACCGTTTTATTATTAACGATAACAGAAATTGCCTTATCTAAAATCATCCATTCTCAATCATCTAAAGTTAGTCAAACGAAAGTCGTCTCAGATGTTTCTAACTGAGAAACAAGGCAAAAGAGGTGGTCGCCTCCCCCTCAATGACAACAACAGGTTAGTTAGAAACTTTTGAGAAAAGGCAAAGAAAGTCAATTCGTTATGTGACTGTGATGTACACTCCATGTATATATAATTATATATCCGTGTAGTGAAAATCGAAATCGAGATCATGTTATTTAAATTTGGCTATGGATTTGTTGTTTCTGACTTTCTCCTGAAAGTCTATGGCTACTACATAGTACATAGCTTTGAATTATTATGATGCAAACCAAGACGTTCGTCAAAAAGATTACAACTAATGATGTCCAAGAAGGCTTCAGTTCGACTGTTGTAATCGGAAGTAGGAAGCGGATGAATATAACGCGGATGGTTGTGTTTCGAATCACAATATTTGAATGTCACTATACGTGACGAAAGCCTAAACTGCTAATTAATACAGAGTGTTGAATTTTAGTCCATGTTGAATTTGATGAGTGGTTAATGTTATGTACGTTGTGTTCCGTACTTAAATCGTCCTGTACGACTTGTACGAGTGAATCTGACACCATCGGGATAATTATTGTTGTAACAATTGATGATAGATGTAATTTATTAATTGGAAGCATAATTAAGCTTCATTGTTGGGCAGTTTGACTTGGCTTGCCCATGGCAATTGAAAAAAAAATGATGAAATGATGAGAGAAACAACACAAAAGAAATAATGTTGTTGAACGGCAAAAATGGGAATTTGTGAGTGGTCTGATTGGAAGTAGTTTTGATGAGTAAAGGTTGATTGTTATGTCGTGTCATGATGTGTAACCGATAATATTTAATTTTGTTAAATACTTATACTACTACTACTAATATTAATAATACCGAATCCGGGAGCGCTGTGCTGAAGTAATGAAATTGTCTTGAAAGATCCTACTCGTTGTAGATAGAAAGAATTCGGCAAAAAATAAGTACTTATTATGATTTTGTATATATATAGCTTTGTTAGGATAAATATTTTATACTGAAAAATAACAAAACAAATAGCTCGATCGTGTTGATGTATCGTACAAAAACAGATTCAATCAAGCAACTTATTTTTAAAATTTAATTTTTGATTTTGGCCTCTATCATGTCAGCTATAATATCGATTGAATTGTTCGAGTAAATTAATCTGTGCATTGGTTTGTTGTGAATTATGTTGTTCAAGTACGAGGATACTTCTTTGATGCAAAGAACAACTATGACTTGTGTGATTAATCAATTGATATCAAATAATAAGAACATATAGATCTGTCCAAATGATGATCGTAAATTGAAAGAGCCAACAAATATAGAATAAAGGGTGATAACGTTGTGCTACTCTTGCTAATAAACAGTTCATGCAATCAAACATCAAGTATCAAGTACAATAATGGTTATACATAAAATGTATATTATTATGATTCTCAATAAAAATCTACAAGTTAAAGAGTTTAACTAAATCTACTTCCGTTCTGCAGATTTATTTCAATTTGACTATAAAACTTTTGGCTTTTGTAACGCTTGAGTTAGACTAGGATGAAAGATCTTCATTTATCTTCTTGTTGGCTGATTTAATAGTTTCAAAAGTCTCCTTTCCTTGCAACACTGGCAATATTGTCGTGTAGAAACAATTCTGTTCCAAAGCAGTTACACCCATGCCTATAATTATTTGAGCTGCTCCAATTAAACCCAAGTGACCACGAATGGGCTTAAAAACTGACTTGGTATAATCCCAGACTTCTCCTGGATGTTTCTTAAGGTTAGGAAAATGAAGGTGTTTAAGTGTACCCGCAGTCTATAAACAAATTAATTTGAAATACTATTCATAAAATTATAGTTATAAGTATTTTTTCCAAATGTTTTAATTATTACTTACACTGTATGCCACTAGTGGTGCGGACACCATGGGGCAGGCCAAACCAAATATTAGTTGAATTACTGCAGAATTGACTTGTAAACAGACAGGACAGGTTTGCTTTTGTGACAGAATATTTGCGGAAATTACCTGAAATCGATATAGGATCACATTATCAAAATTATAAATCCTATAAATCGTGTTTTGTTGTGGTAGTAAAAAACTCACCATTCCATGAAATAAGGCACATGAAAACGCAGGGATACCCATCACTGCAGTGAATGATGATAATTTAGCAAAATGTTCCAAGTACAGGGCATTTCTAAATGTTCTATTTATAAAAAACCCGGTTGCTGCACAACTTGCTCCCACAATCGGTAAACTGAATTTGAAAGGCCATCTAAAATAAACAATCACAATATTATATGGATTACTACAATCTGAAATAAGTTATTGTAAAACTAATAATATACTTCTGTTTTTTCTTACACGTCAGAATTTGGCCATTGAGCAATAATATTTGCTATTTTGTTAATATCCATGTCTGACTCTTTGATTTTTAATCTACTCGTATCTTGTCGAATTATGACTTGTTCTGGTTGTTTATATGATGACACTGTCACAGGGACTCTTGTAGAGCCTGGTGCACGCACCTTCAGGGTTGATAGGTCATCCTCTTCTTTCATTCCGTTCACAGCCATCTGATAACGATTATGTAGTCGATTTTCCCCAGTCAATATTTCCTGTCACGATTTATCTGAAACTATTAAAAATTGAATTAAAATGTTAATTTTTAATTAATTAATAATCTTAATAAGCCAGTCGCGAAAATTAACAGCAAAATCTGAGAATTGTTTTGTCGAAATTATTCCATCGAAATAATTTCGATAGAATATTGACAAGTGATTAAATATTTAGGTGTTTCGGTTATTTATAAAATTGATAAGAACAGGTACCCAGTAATGGGGCGTGCAAACGCTGGCTTGACAAAGAGAAGGGCAAAACGGTCAAAAGAAGAGGCCTATTTATTTTTTGCACTGAATTAAAATTAAAGCGAACTTTTCTAAAAAATTAATAATAATTTCAATCCACCGAATTTTTAATTCAAGCCGTCAAAAAGTCTGAGTAGTAATGAATATTTAAAGGAGGTTATCTTACACAGGTCAAAGGTCAAGTATCTATTTCTTCTTCCGGTCCGGTAAGATCTCTGAATAGTGTTGAATTGTTTAAAAGCAGTGGGGTTTAAGATCACATGGGTTTGTTTACTGTACTCTGGCCTATTTTAGTGTAGAGAAACCTCTGCATATTACTCTACTATATGGGCTTGCCTACTTCATCGGCGCTCCTCTCATACTCTGTAGTAGATCTGATGCCGTTGATTTCAATTCTTTCAGAACACTTCCAACTATACGGACTTCAACAAACTGTTCCGTCTGTTTACTAACTAACTGCAACAACTATTACAGGAAATCTGTAACCGAACATTTGACATTTTGGAATTTCAAATACTAATAAGTTGGTAAAGTTTAAAAGCTTCAAAGGAGTCAGCAGAGGTAAGAAGAAACTTTATCAAAGTTTAATTAACTGTCATAATGTTTTATTAATATTATATTCTTGATTGTCGTTTATTTGTGGATTTAAAAAAAAATGTAAATGTGACTTAAACTTAGAACCAAGATTATAGATTTAATCTTAACAACAGTTTCAATAAGGGTTTAGGATTTGTCAGAAAATTTCCCGATTTAAAACTGCAATCTGTCATCCTATTCTATTTTTAAAGTTTAAACTTTCAACTTCGTGTCATCATGATTCTTAATTGTAAAATCTCATAGTTTATATTTCATGTTTTGTTTATTTCTTTTTGGATGAAACTGTCACCTATTTCTGGAACACAAGAATTAGAATGCGGAATGAGTGAAATATCCAATGTCAAAACGAAATCTTAGAATTACTGTCATAAAATTGCAAATCAACAATAGTTTGTAATTTCTAGGTGTGTCACTCCTTTCAACAATACAATAAGTGCAAAGTTCAGAGTATAAAAAGAACTAATAAATCTATTTTATGCATGTTGTCAGCATATTTAATTGATTACAAATTATAACAGTTGACACTGATTTTATTTTTGTAGTCAATTTTAATTGTTATTCAGTTTTGTTTATAACATTATTGTTTAAGATTTAAAAGTTTGTTTTTCGGCGATTTAATTAAATGTTTTATAGGGGATCTTCATTTTGCTAACTTCATTGAAGCTACAAAATTCTGTCACTTCCGATTTGCAATTACATGATCTATAAAACGATCACGTAGGCTAGTTTTTCTTAAAAGTAAACACCGTTGCTATTTGCATAGTAAAAGCTTAATGCAGATGATAAAATGAATCACTTTTCATTAACTTTAGGTTTCGAGTTAAGATTAGAAAGATTTAGTATTCTCAATCTGGCACCTGTCGTCCATCCAGTTTTTATTTGCGTTTTGTGGTGTTTTCTTGGCAGTTTTTTGTTTTGATGTGGCCTAGTCTTAACTTTCATGTAGTTTATGTTTGAGGATTTTAAAGATGTTGCATTTTAGAATTTTGGCTAAGAGTTATTTAGAGGGACGATCCGTTTTTTAAAAAGAACAAATCTCCAAGTTTTGTAGGTCATTATATTTCGAGTGTTTCGTTTAATGCATAATTTACATAGATTTAAAGAATTTAAATATATATACAGTTCAGTTTAAAAAGACAAGATCTCTTCTCTTGCCTTGGATTTTATTAGGTTTCGCCGGGATGAAGTTATTTACAGGATGTTGGTGGCAGAAATAACTGCTTCATTTTAATGAGTTTTGCTTTACGAGTTATTTGGAGTGTAGAAAATGCAAGTCAGTAGGTAGACGTTTAATTTCGAATTTCTAAAAGGGTATTGTAGAACAAGAATACACACTTTTAAATTCGATGGTCATGATGGGGAGCATTATTGCTGTTTGCCACTTTGGTTCATCATGGGCGTGGGTGGGTGGATATTATTATTATTAGTAGTAGAGTTGATGTAGATGCAGCAGTGGAATGTTATACAATATGAATGAGTCAGCGAGGATATAGTTTATGGATAATAATTAAAGAATCATTTTCCCTAAACTAATGGGACTCTTGTCAGACTCATCGTCGTTTGGCAATTTGGTGTCGGATGAGACCTGGCAGGTTTAGGTTTAGGTGTTGGGGTGGAATGTTGTTGAATGTGAATGACATGAAGCATGAGATGATGAGTACACTAGCTAGAAGTTCTAGTTCTACTACTACATACTACCCAGGGAGCTGCGGAAATGGTTTGGATAATTAGGTGTGTTTTGTTGAATCCAAAATGACTATCTTCTTTGCGTTGTTTGGCGCAGTTTGCAGCAAGTAAACTGGTTTCAAGTCAAGTTCTAGATAATAGGATGCTTGTTTTTGCATTTTGCACAACCCTAAAGTATCTGGATCTGTTTACTGCTGTTACAGAGAGTCAAGTTTTAACAGCCCCATTTCCTGTTTGGTTTCAGGTCTAAAGCGAAGAAAAAGGATAACCGGAATCCGAAGAAATAGTGAACCCTACTGCTTGGATTTGCAGAAAACTTCTTTCGATGAGGTATTGCCAGTCAAGTAATTTGTGAAATACAAGAAACTGGTGTTAACGAATTTTATGAGATCGTGAACGAATCGGACGGAGTTTGCTTGAGGACATTAGGATATCGTATTAGTAGAAAAGAAAGTTTGGGACTTTCTCCCACTTTTAGTGACGGAGAAAGTTTATTACTATACTCTCTCTCAACTAAAGGAGCAAACAAGTGACAAGCTGTGCAACTTTGTCCCATCGTCTTTATTATTCTGTTGTCGGTGAAATAAATATTCGCCTTTTAGTTCACTACTTACCCGTGTAAAATTTAACTAAGGCACCGTGTCTGATTCGGTGCTTAACCTCGGAGTCAAGCTGAAGGAACTCGCTGACATTCTTCGCCAGGATATTCCAAGAATAAGGATGCCTGTGCGTAAACAAGGTGAGTATATTTTAAAATCATATTTAATGTTACGAAACATACAATTCTCAAAAGTTTATTCATTATTACTGAGACAGAAATATGTTTTCACTTTTCATTCATAATTTTACCTTTCCCCAAGGTTTTATGAAATATTTCCAGTAACTTTTAAAGCAGCCTTTGTCTAAAAACATGTCTAGCCATTTAGATATCGTTCAAAGGGCTCAAATAGAATTGTAGATTTATGGAATACCTGTTTACACGAGAGTCTAGAAATGGATGATGTATGACTTCCGAAAAAAACGAGTGTAAAATTACATCTTTAGTTGTAGACGGCAGAAAGCCTTTTAGGATTCTGTCCGATGAAGCTCCTCAGTCGATCTAAAAGCTTTTTCATATCGATAGTAGTAGTAGATAGTAGGTAACGTAATAATACTAATCGGGGGCAATATTTACACAGTTCACGTACAGTTTCAGTCAGATTAATAGTCTGATGTCATACTTAACATTCTTTAACGACTTGGTTTTGTCATATTTTTTAGTTTAGCCGTTTACCTTAAACCTTTCTTTCTGTGGAATTTGGAGACCTTAAAATCTTAAATCATACTTTACATATATGAGTCCTGTCTTGTAAGTAGTTGTAAGCCTCTAACATTGTTGTCCCAAATAATATGGAATCGATTTTCTTTGAGAAGCAGTGAAAGTTTTTTTTTGTGGAACTCTTCAAAGAATTTACATCTCTTTAGAAGTTTCTTGTCTTCCCCCCATATTCTACATTATGTCTCTAGACTCAAGAATTATTTCAGAGGATCAAAGAACATGAACAAAACCATCAATACATCCTTTAACATTCCGTGGTTATGAACAAAATACCAAAAGTTGGTCTTCGATTAGTCTATAAGAGCTTAAGGCTTAAAGTATTGTTTCTTGAAGTCAAAGAATAAAAATCAACAAGATTTTTGGTAGGTTTTTAAAATATTATTGGAGATATTGCTAAATTTTTAAGTTATAAAAGTAACTGACTTTCCAGAGAAAGGAATTCAAGAATAATAAAAAGTATTTGTGGCATAAGGAAGCTAAAAGGCGATGATTGAATTGGCTGTAAAAAGATCTTCTCTGTCAGATCGGATCAGGGTCTTAACTCTGAAAGAAGTTTCGATTGGTTTCTCTTGTCTTTCTCCAGGCGAGATGTTGGAAGAGAGATCAAATCATTAAATTTTTAAAAGGGTCATCTTGCAGTAGGTCTTTTATCTATATCTTATGTTTTTGCTATTCCCAGTCCGGAGGCAGTTCTATTTGTCAGTAGTTAAACTGTCACTTGTGACTTCAGGGACTTCTCATTCCCTGTCGTATTACTCGAAATCTTTAGAAAGGTCAGATTTAAGAAGCTGTGCCAGTGCAGGATTCAGGGAGAAACTGTAGTTTAAAAATATGTACAAGTATTCTAAATCTTTTAAAAGGTTTGAAGCAAATTTTATTAAAAGTCGTAAGTTGGTAGTAATGACAGTAATCTAATCTTTAAAGATGTGATTTTGAATTGCCGAACAGACAGAACATGCCTGGCTGAGCACGAAAGAACTGTTTGCTATTCCTAATTGTCTGAGACTCTAAGAAGTACAGTACAACTTAATCGTGAGTATAAAAAGAGAGGGTAAAAAAATGTACCGTTATGTGATAAAAAATAGCTATATATAAATAAAACTAATCTTGAATCAGTTGAATCTTGAATAAGTAACTATACTGCATGATGTTTCTAAATTCTGCTTAAATATTACTAGTGTTGTACACTTTAAGACTTTACATTTTGTAAATTTCGTCCATGTGATGTGTGATTCACGTACATCTGGTAGCTGTAATCAACTCGTAAAGTGATCCAAAGTGACTTGATGTTTAAACAATAAATGTCGCAACTACATGCCATCATTTACCTACCACGGTTTTATGTAACGAAAGAAGCGAGTATATAATTTAGCTAGAAGCAAGACGAAGTTTATTATTAAAGAACTTGTGAGTTTGTCAGTGACAGAGCTGATGAATGAAGAAAATGAGAAAGGACGGGCAAAGTAAAATTCGTTGTGTTGCGTAATGTGTATGAGATTCGTAATTGAATGATAGGACGAACAAGGAATAAATGGGTAATTAAGGTTGACAGGAGAAGATGAATGCATTACTTTCCCAAAGGCTGATAGAAACAAGGAGAGAAAATTAAAGATCAGATAGAGTTTGCGGCTTGTGGAAATAGAATTCCTGGACTTTATAAATTGCCTGGAGAACTTGCTTCATCTAATTTTCTTGAGTAGTAAGTAACGTGGTACATTTAAAGGGAAAATGGCCTCGAGAGAAGTATATATCAGGTATAAATAAGAGGAAAAGTCTGATATTGTTAAGACTGCTTATTATTGAATAAGATGCTTCTTGAAAATGCTAAACTGAAGATGGAATAAGAAAGACTGCCAAAATGTATTTATAATAAAATCGACAGCCCGATACATCGACACAAAATCTTACTTTCATGGAGAAAGAGTAAAAACATACACTTTTATCCAATTACCTGGCAGATCAGCTTATTTTTCGCTTTGTAAATTTCCACATGTTTTGTTTTAGAATACGACACCTTTAAGCTCGAGGCAGTGAAATTGACTCGATCGTTGGATTGGATAAAGAGATGTTAATATTAGTTTTCTGTAATTTTAGTGGGTATACATAAATTGAAGTTTTTATGACTTCTAGGGATGTAATATGACCAACTGATTTAGAGAAGTTGAACTGGTGGTAAAGAATTGCTATTATCCAGTTTGTTTTGAGAATGTTGCCGATAACTTTTAGAGGGTGGTTACCTATGTACCTCGTTAGTAAGACAGCTGAATATGTGCTGAAATGTAGTTGACAATAAAATTAGAGGCTATTTGTTTATTTAAATGAAAGGAGAAAGTTGTGTGGTTTAAGTGGGTTGAATGACCTATTAACTCATTTCGTTGTTTTTGTTAGACACGATAAGAATAATTTCAAATTCTACTCATATCAGTAGTTTATTAATAGGTATGAATCGATAGATTTGACTTATTTTCAGTCAGATATAACCTGTTACGGGATTCTCATTGAAATGGGTGTCTCTTTGTCTGATAGTTCACGAAAAGTAGAAGAATGTGGTGTTAATGTCATCTTAGGAGAGTTTTATGTATATTACGATCAGGTATAACTCATTCAAGATTCAACACGCTGTAGGGCAGACAGGAGAATGAGAGGAATGCATAAATATTAACTTAAGTATGTATGGTTAATGGTTTTTGGTTCATAAGCTCTGAATTTGTTTTTTTTAGTTCTTTAGTTCTTTGGAGGTTAAAATATACATGTGCATAGCAGAAGAGGAAACCTCCGAAGTGTTTTAATAGCATATAATTATTAAGGCACAGGTATGAATGGATATTTGCTTCATGGACATGAGGTAATGAAAACCAGGGTGAATATCATTAACATTATATTATCCTCCGTGGAATACACGAGGATCCGTCACTTTTTGTTATAGTATATACTGGCAGAATAATAAGGTACAGATTTGAGTTCAGTAAGTTCAACACAGACTGTTTATCATTATTCAAACCATGCAGATGAACATTGGTAGTTTTCGCTGCATACATTTTGATAAATTATGGCCAACCTTTTGGCTTGAATACATAGAATAAATATCGACTATGTCCATGTATTATTTCATGTTTCGAAATTTCTGCTGGTGGTGCATTATGCATTTTTGGATAGGTTTACCTGTCGTCGAGTGAAATAATATCCGTTGGTTTGTTCGTTCGTTGTTGGCAGCGTTGAATTTAGAATAAAAAAAATCAGCTTTGTTTTAGATGTTGTTGATTTTTTGAATCTTGGTTTTCATGACTTTAAACTACTTAGGTATAACTAGGGACTATAAAATAAATTATATGGGTTTCTTCGCTGTCAATAACATGATTGAAGTCGTA
>JAQGBQ010000576.1:0-19164 GCA_034698485.1 Vertagopus arboreus | reverse complement strand
AAAACAAATCACAGGACTCTGCCGATTCTCGAAAACGCTGCTCGCAAACTGGAAAGATGTGGCCCAAGTTAAGAAGGCAATTTTTGGAAACATCAACCTAATCATGGAGGTCGTCTTTGCCATGAAATTAAAAGTCAAGATGCGTATGGATCAGAATCGTCCACGAGCAATTTTCAGAACATTTGGCAGCTTATTGATCAGCGAGTTGAGCATTGCAATACTTTCGGAGGATATTGAAGGAGAATATTGCAATTCGGTAAGAATAATAATAATACTTAAAGATATGAAATTTAAATAGCTGTCATATTACATTCCTAATTACACCATTCATTCCCTTAGATGTACCAAGACAGGGTAAGATTTATAGATGGACTCGTCAATGTTTGGGAAACGGCGGAGGATCAGATGCAAATTGCAATGCATACTTGGCCACACTTGTATGTTTCTCGCTATCAAGAAATGTACACCAAGTTACTTGATCGTATTGCCTCCCGAAACTGGCCTCTTCATCCAAATGAGATCTCGTCTATTAATCGGGAAATGCGGCGACTTAAAGATGCAGGTTCGCTGTACAGACGTCTTGGTAGCGATGTCGAACCTCACACCCGTAAACTTGCATACACTCGAGAGGCTAGAGACAGATTCGAAGAAGCGGAGCAGGCTCTACAGACTTGGAATTCTTATGATAAGAATGTACGACGTGGTTTCAAAGAATCTTTCAAGGTATGTCGAGACTAATCGTAGCTCGTAGTAGTTGTATTTATAAAAAATAATCCCTTCAATATTAAATACATTCTAGGAATTTACGGCCGTTACGAAGTACACGTTGGAGATTTCGGAGCAGGAGCGACATGATATAATTGGTGCTTTCGGTGATCGCACTGGTCGATGGTTCAAGTGTCCTAATGGTCACGTCTATGTCGTCACTGAATGCGGAGGTGCGACTCAACTTGGCACGTGCAACGAGTGTGGAGCGGTCATCGGAGGAGTAAATCATGCTATTCTTCACGGGAATCAACTTGCAACGGAAATGGATGGAGCTCAAGAACCCATGTACCCCACAGCACTAGTTCGTCATTATTTCCCTTAAAAACCCGACAAGAGATAATTACGTCATGAGCTTATTTTATTTGTATATGGAAAGTGCTTCTTGTTGGATATTTATTCAAAATCGTTTGTCTAGCCCGTAACCATGCATGTATTTCTATTAGTTGACTTCGGATTTTGTTCAACAAAGTTTAGAATGTATTGTATTGTATTGACGATGGTGTATCAATACAGATATAAAAATAAGCTTGTGATGCTAATGTAACTTTTTTACATTTAAAAAAAAATTAAAATAAACCGAGTTAAAAGTATTATGTGGAAGTGTGGAAATTAATTGTAAATAGGAGACTTTAAAGGGATATATAGAACATGATAAAAAACAAGAAAGATTAGCATATTTATATAACAGAATCTACGACTTGTTTACCTGTTCACCTGCCATTGCCAAGATTTATCTCCAGATCTCTGGTCACCAGCGTGGGTGTCATCAAGGAAGTAAAACTATATGCAAGAACTTCAGACTAATTTATTGATTCCCGTTTTTTTCTCAGGCTTCTAAAAGTCCAAATCCAAAGAGCTTAAGTTACAGAACGCAGATATAGGTTGGGCTTAAAAGGTAGCCCTTTCTTAATCAGATTTGTCTAATCTGGTGACCAGGTAGTCCAGGCTTTAAGTCTTTATTAACTGGCTTTAGACCACCCAAGGGAGCATTTAAGCCATTTAAACAATTTAAAAGTGTCGAACTTGTCCAGCAGTTTTCCAATCTCATGACTAGAATGTACAATAAGTCAGAGAGCTCGTTATTTATTTACAATTTACATGATAAGCCCAAGAGACCTACTACACAGAAGCTTAGACTTAAATTAGATTTCTTCATGGCTTCTGGCTCACTCGCTTAATAATAATCTCTATTTCTAATTTCCAAAGCCCATTAACCATTTTTGATTACTTCATCAAAAAGAGCCGGAGGAATTGAGAGGCTTCTAGTAGCCACTGGTCAAATCTTTGATATTTTGATAATAATTCATACTGGTCAAGTTTCTTTTGAGTGTATCAAAGTGCTTTAATAGCTTCATCAAAGTTGCTGGAAATCAGAGGGAGTCTTATGCAGATTCCTATTTTTAAAGTCTTTAAGTGTTCAAGCCCAGGAGTTCTTGTTCTTCTCAGGTATATTAACCTTTCAACTTAAAAACCTATTAGCTCAATTTGCATAATACGTTCTAAGGTATCCCTACTATCTCTGGTCTCATACAGGTGGGATTTTCTTGGCTACTGAATAAGATATTATGGAAATTCGAACGACCAATTTGTTTCAATCACTTTGAACATGCTATTCCATTTAAATGGTTCTCTTCATAAAAATAATATTATTATCATGATCGTCTTGTAATATTATATCCTCCTCCTCCTATGCAATTACATTGAGCACGTATGAAGGCTCAACAAATCCTTGAAAGCTTGACTGCTGGAGACTTGCATGCCTTTATCTTTTAACTGGATCACTTTCACTCTCTATTCTATTTATATATTTATTTATTTTTTTTAAATTCAATGACATCTTAATTCATATTAAATCATTCTCCATTTCTCCATGCTGGTAGATACATATGAAGAAAATAAGAGGATTGATCCTAAATGTATTTTTATAAATCGTGACCTTAACGTGTGGTTTGAAAATTTGAAATTGTATCATTTTGACATGTTATCGAAATATTATAAGCGATATTAGGTTACTTTTTTGCTCGTCTTTCTCCTTCAAGAGTATTTTATATTCAAACAAAATTCATGACTAAAAAATCAGATTCAGATCTAAGGGCAAAGGGAAGATGAAATTGTTAATGGACTGCTGATTTAATGAATATGGAAATAAGGCTTGAAATCTTCTTGGGATCTTGAAAAGATGAATCCAACCAAGGGGTTTATTGATGACGAGTTCATGATAGTTTTATATTAAAAGGGCAGTGAGGGCATGTCAGCAGCAGACGCTTGTTATGGCTACTGTGCATTTTCTAAGACTCATAACTGAGACTTTAAATTAAAACTTTTAAAAATACAAAAACAAAACAAAAAACCTGTTGAGTTCTCAATCATTAATAATGTTCTAAACTGTAAACGCCTCTAATAGAATAATATTAAAAGATAATATCCAGTACTTTGATAAAATGTATGTTTATATGTAGATTTGTATTCATGCGTTTTTATTCAACTTGGATTTTTTATAAATCAAAAATCTGGTATCGATTATGTAACAATTAAAGGAAACCAGAATTTTTAAAAGTTAACTCGAGTTGAGGAGATTATAACGCATTTTTATATAAAAAAAAAGTTTCACTAAAATCGTATAATATAAAACTTACTCTTCATCATTCTTCTCGTGTACAGAAATGGCCAAATACTATTAAAATTTTGAGCTTATTATTTGCAACCTTATTATTGTTTATGAGCCATTTGTGTCTGACACGGTGCTAAAGTACATACTCTCTCTCAAAAATTATAAACAGTATAATAAGGATTACTATAAGATAGGATTCAAAGGAACGTGTCTGTATAGTTTATTAATACTATAATATCAAAACACCTCTGAATTTCCATATCCCTATTTCGCTTTGCATGATTATTGATGATTCAATGGCAATGGTGATCAGTAATCCATAAATCGTGGCATGCCTTCAGACATCGTACATGTACTTCCTCGTAGAGACCACAAATGCCCAATGAGTTATAGAATTATTATCGATCGTAAATATTTTATAGAATTCTTTTAGATTGTCCATTGTCATTCCTCATGACATTCCCAATAGCACTTAATTTTCAAAATATATCCAAAATGGAGATAAATATTTCCATTTCATGTGAAATGGACAATTATCACGCAATCCAAATACCCAATAACCACTGACTATATCAACCATACAAAAAAGACGAACTTGAGCTGAAGCTAAAAGATTTGCAACAGAAGATTCTTTCATGTAGTCTACTAACTGTTGAATTGAAATTAAAAAGAGCTATAGAAGAGAATTATTGACGGGTCGAGTATGGACAAATTGGGAATTATGTTTTATTAGATTTCATAAAAAAACTAAATGGAAGAACAAGGTTACAATATTTTTTCCCCTACAGAAATCTCATGAGTTATTACAAAGATTATCCTTTTTGGGAGATTTTTAATGAAAATAGCAAAATCACACAGTTGGGCCATTTAAAGAATTTAAACTGTAGCCTGTAATGAGTGGTTAACACGGGCTCAGGGCTAATTACTATGTTTAAGACTTATATACAGTCTCTGGTTTAAAAACTACAGAAAAAAACTCCAGATTGTGAACTTTTATACGAAGGTTGAGTCATGTACGTCCTTAGGACGAGATTAATTCATAATCTTCCTCAGCAGTATGTATGTAATAACATCCTTGAGGCGTTAAAGATTTGAAGAAGAGACTGAAAATGTTAGAAAAATGCTGAAAAACGTGAAGAAAGCAGAAATCAATGATGTAGTTTAGCTATATAACAACATTTGTTTAATAATAAAAAACATGCTAAAGTTTTAAATCTTAAGTAAGACTTCACTAGTTATTAGAAAACTCCGAACGTTTTATTAAAGAGGTTGGACAGAGCTTATTGAATACAGTAATTTGTTGATTTTTCAAACCCTTCAAATAATAACATGTATTTGTTCTTTCGCTTCAAAAATTTCAAAATTGATTTACCATGATTTCCCTTCAGTTTGTAAACAACATGTTCAGACATTGAGACATTTTTATGCATTTCATCTGACATCCTCTCATAAAGAATATAAAGATGTTTACCTACGATTTTTAACATCTGAACTTCAACCTTCGAATTTCGATTCAAACTCTATTCAATATTGTATTTCTGTCTGGATTCTTTGGATTTTAACTCTATAAAAATATTTAAAGCATCTAGAAAAAAAGACTGACTTGGTTCTTCGTTCAAGTTCTTTAGAACAATATAAAAATGTAGTACATGGCCATTAGTAAGGAAGGAGTGGATAATTTGTACCGTAAGAGGAAAGAAGACAGGATTATCTAGGAAATTTAGACTGGAGTCCTCTTTCTTCCCACATATCATTATTGCCACATATCAAATTGTATATTCGAATCTTATACATCCAGCTTATATATACATGCATCTTTAATGAAGTAAAGAAGACACTATGTTAAGGGGTCATAATAATAATAATAATAATAATCACACATCCCTATATAGCTCTTTAAAGTTCAAAAATACAGCGCAACTAAATCTTCTTTTTGTCTATAGTTAGGATTCTTTTGGATGGTTGGGAAATAAATAAATATAGTTCAGTATTGTCAGTCTTGTCTCTTCTAGTTACAACTTTCAACTTACAAATGCATGTTTTAAACCTTCTTCGTCTGCAACAGAGCTAGTTCTATTTCTGCATAGTGAAGTAATGTTTTTGAAACACATATGTATTTAATAATTGATGGTAACCGTATAGACAACATGAATTGAAGAGGAGATGAAGAAGATGATATAATGTTTTTCCTTGTCAGAGTTGCTTTAATTGGGGAAAGAAGATGACTCGTGCGATTCCATAAATGGAGTAGAATTTTTGATGCAATCTTCTCATCCTTCATGACTTATGACCCATTTATTGGCAGTTGCTTTCTAAAGCTTTTGAAAATTGGACAAAATAGTACATGTTCACAATTTACATTTCTATTACTTAAACTGCGTCGTAACTTTGTATACGTAGAATAATCTTGGTGAAACTTATCTTGCATTTTAGATGGATAATAGTCGCTTGTCGAATATCCAAATCAAGCTCCATAGTTTTTTCTACACCGTTTATATCCGCAAGCATTAAGCTATCAAAAACGTTAAAGATTCAAAGACTTGTGGCCAACCCCTTCTGAACTTTATATTTGTGCGATCAACGGTTTGAAAGATTCTTACCGATTA
Organism: Vertagopus arboreus; assembly: GCA_034698485.1. Lineage (NCBI taxonomy): Eukaryota > Metazoa > Arthropoda > Collembola > Entomobryomorpha > Isotomidae > Vertagopus > Vertagopus arboreus. The sequence goes on along the minus strand of JAQGBQ010000576.1, from coordinate 13,179 downwards.
TGATCTTGAAGTCCTACATATTTTCAATCTGTTATTTTTCAACTTTGCCAACGTTCTATGAAGCAGTTAGGTTTTTATATGGGAGTAGACTTGGTTAGACATGGATTATTAATGCCAGGTAATTTTTGGACAGGTAAAATGAGTAGTTTGGAAAAAGCAAGCCGAAAGAAGTCTCATCAATAGACACATAAAATTATCATGTTTCTTTAGGACTCTACTTCTTCTTCAGCAGTGTTCTGTCCAAAATTTACACTTGGTCAAAGTGTTTTTCTTTATTTCAGGGGGTACACCTCTCTTGGTGTAACTACAGAGAAGATTTATAAGCTCAAATAGCTCGATTCCAATTTGTCTTCTGGCTCTAAATGCTAAATGCACATAGAATTTTTTAAAAAATAATCTGTACGAGATACATACAAGCAAAGAATCCATAGGTTTAAGGATTTTCTTAGCCTTTGGATCATCTTTAGATGGCAAATACCAAGTCGTAAAAGGTAAGACAGGGGTAAGTAACAATTTCAGTGTAAAAGGATTGATTGGGTTTGGACGATGATGGTCTTCTTGGTGGAAACGTCTGTAAACATATTATACAGTAAATGACGGGTGATTTATCAAAAAAATTTACAAGGATGTCATGTAACTCTCATACATCATCCGACTAATACGGCGCATAATGAAATCCACTATGGAAAATGAAAACTCATCTCACATTTTATTTTCTAAACCTCATCTAACACTTATGTACCTCCAATAATAATAATTTCAGACCCTTTTTTTTAAAAAATTCCAATATTGCACATCTGGTTTTTTTAAAAAAAAAATTATAAATGAAAACAATAATCGAATATTTAATATTAGAGTTAGACAAATGAAAAAAGGGCATAGTTTTTTTAAACAAAAAAATGTTTAAAAAGTAGTCGAGGGTGATGATGGTTGGCGATGTAAGAAATTACAACTTTTGACTGACTTGGCTTTTGGCTTGTTCATGATTGAGGTTTGAAGTTTGGAAATGAAGGAAGAAATCAAGTATTTAGAATTTAGAATCCCACGCTCTGGCTCTAATATTATTATTAAACTTTTCTACAAAGACCAATTTGTTCGTTGACTCTTAATCTCAGTTTTAGAAAGATTAGTAACCCTTTTAAGAAGACATGTTGAACGTTAGAGAATATCAGATCAGCACAAAGAACAATCATAGAATATATAACATTAACAACAATAGAATATGAAAGGGGAAAGGAGATGACGTGATGATGATGTGACGAGAGGTGTTCTTATTATTCTTATTGACCGACAAAGATTTTTACACTCATGTTTTACCCTTAAAAGGACAAAATCATCAAGCTCGCTTAGAATTTCTCTGTCATTATATTGAAATTTTGAAATATTGAATTTAATAACGTACTTATCCACTTCTACATAAAATTACACATAATATAAGTTCGTTTTAACACTTTCAATTTAAAACATTCAAATCTACATTCTTACTTTCATATGGTATTTGGAAGTCGGAGTTGTTCAACTTGACTGAAATTCAATCCATCTCGTGGACTAGATTATTTCAACATTTAAACTTTGCTTATAATGAAAATATTTAACAAACAATTACTATATTTTCACCAGCCAATAACATATGTATGGACATAATATGGATTTATAAGGGAATATTATGGCATAGTTGAAATCAGGTAATAAAAAAGCTATCTGTTTGGCATAGAAAGATAAAAACATGTCAAGGACATCATAATATTGACGATTGGGGATCTATTATGGGTTAAGAGAGCAATTTGAGATTACAATTACTTATCTGAGCATTTAATAGCAGAAATCGTTAAGAATTTAGCGAAATGACATAAAATTAAAAGTGAATATTTTGGTTTTTATTATAGTCCTTCTATACTTGTCATTTACTAAGAAAAAATACCATTAAAATATTGTTTACAACGTATCCTATTTAATTCAAGCTTTTTAACAGGTGTATGACAATAATTTTTCATATCTCAAATGAGAAAAGAAATGCAACAGTTTTTGAGACAAATGGACACAATAATAGAACGAGAATATTTACTAAAACAACAATATTTATTCATTTCCAAATTAAATCAAGAACTAAATAAAAGTAAGTATAGCAGAGGAATAAAAAAAAAACAATGCAATAATGACTTAAAACGTCAAGTCTAACAAAATACTTCGTTCAGAAGGGTAAGGACTGGAAACATGGAACTAATTAAATAACTTTTGGAGATAAATAGAACTGATAAGTAAAAGCTAGCAGAATTCTCAAGGAATTCCATGTTATTCTAGCTGTGAAGTTATCCATAATGACACGACCCGGTGTAGTAGTCTCCAGTTGCCTCTTCAATCTTCTTAACTCATCTTGCTTCTAAAAAATAGTGAATGAGTTGAAACAACCAGGAGGGTAGGAATAAGAAGTCGAGAAGATATTTAAAAAGTAAGTCCAGTGTTTCTGCCCACCTCAGTTAATAAATATTTCTTGTTCTTTGAGCCTAATTTCCAAGATAGTAAAAAATAGATGACAAGGGAAATATTTCATAAAGTGGTTACCTTTTTCTATGTAAAGATTCTAAATAGTACAAAGTGAAGTGTGCTAAGGCTTTACATTTTTTATATTTCTAATACACAAAGTATAAAATATTGTAACCTAACCGAGGTATCTCATCTCATAAAGCTCTCGTAAAAAATAGAAGCTCATAAGGCACTTCAAGTCCTCTCACCCTGACCAGACACCCAGACCTCATCTTATAAATCTTATAAAATACGAGATTGTTCCAATAGTATTATAGTATATACATATAGTGTCCAGAGAGTTACAGAAATCCAGAAAGTCTCGTTCATAATAATACTTATTAATATAGGCTAAAGGATTAACAGGAAATTAACGAAGATGAGATTTTCTAATTTCTCAACATATTTTTTTAAACTATAATTGTTTAGCCGAAACCTCTATTTTTCATAGTTAAAGTAATATTTTTAGGCCAAAATAACGCTAGTTAATTGTTCTACAGAGCCTTGGCTAATCTCTAACTCATATCATTAATTTAAAATTAATTATTTAATGGCGATTATTGGCGATTAGGCCTTACATTGAACATTCTTTGTACTTTATTGAACTTTATTGAACTGAATATAGATTTTAAAGACGAATTCTTTCCTATAAAATAAAGCCGAAGAATTGTTTTTTACTTTGTTCATATAACTTGTTTGAAAATTGAAGAGACACATTGGCCATCTAACTATGTGAAATGAAATCCAAATCCAATCTAAGTCACGAGCCAACTATTCTGGTAATTTCAAAGCCTCATTCTGACGTGGATTGTCAATAATTAAATTTTTAGTTTTTCTTTCCCTACTTCATACTTCCGTAAAATTAATTGAATTTTGATTCTACACATATTGATCAATAATTACGCGAAAGTTGAGCATATTCATTATCTTCATTCATTTACAAATTTTGAAAGGTAATAAATAAATTACTCTACTATTTATTTATATTTTTATTCTTGATTTTACTTGTTCTTGGTTTTGGAATTTAAAATGTAATTGTAATTGTAATTCCAGTATCTGATTGAATAATCAAGGATTGAAGATGGGTTCGAGGGGTTATCGCGGTGGGAACAAAATAGTTAATACGGGTAAGCTTCATTCCTTATAGAATACAAATACAAAATGCAAGATGAAATATTGAATGAATGAAATTGAAAATTTGTATGGAGTTTTTAATTTAGAATATATTTGGTACTTTTATAGATGAGGAGCACTTGGAATCCATGAACCAGTCTATGGCAGAAAGTCTCTCAATGAAAGTTGGTCAGCTTAAAAATGTAAGTTTTTCACAATGAATTAAATCGATCAAGAATCACAAATAGTAAAAGAACATGTTTGGTTAGATTAAAGTCGTTTCGACTAGATTATTCATAATAGAAAATGCAAAATGAAAAGTCTGATCTTACAATTCAGTATTTTCTTAATTCATTTGATTTAAAACCCAATTTTTTTAATTTCTTCTTCTAAATTACAGCTGTAGTACAAATAAATAAATAAATAAACAAAAAATAATTTGAATATACGAGTGCATTATCAATAAATAATCGTAACTATTCTTAACAACTAAATATATACTTCTAGCTAAAGCTTCTTTCCATTAATAATGTGGGTTATTGGTTAGTCATTTAAATATCTTGTGACTTGTCATAAAGTGTTCTGTTGTATTATCAAATAGGGTCAGTCTTGTTTGTTCTGAAGAAAATTGTAGCTATTGTAAATAATAGATTAAAAATGGTGTGAACGAAGTCGTGTTTGACCAATGATCAAGGTTTTGGGTCTTTTGTGAAAGTGGCGTTAATGTCAGTCATTGTATTGTGTATTACAGTTAGCCTTTGACCTGGACTCCGAAGCTCGGGATCACCTTCCGCTTCTTGATGGGATCTCAGATGACATGGAATCAGGTTCAATTCGTCTAGGAGGATCGTCAGGACGTCTAAGAAATATGGGTCGTACACGAGGATTGACGGGCAGGAGATTGACATGTTACGTGGGACTTACGGTGACGATGCTAATGGTCTTTGTCTACTATGTCATCCTCCCCTTGACATTCAGCAAGTGAACACATGTCGAAACAATTCCTGTGATCTTCCTAATATAACATAGAGATGTTGCGTGAAAGCAGACGATGTGCTACTACTTTCCTTACCTCCACGTCTTATAGTGCTACTTTTGATAAATAATGTAATTATAAACAGTAATAGCGTCGCAAGAATTAAAGAACCGATCGAAACCGGAATGAATGAAAAGTTTTCTGAGTAGAACGTGTAGATTTGACCGGAAATGCTGCATAATGGAACTCCAAGGGTGTGAATTAGTAGACCAGGAAGACTTGGTTCGTTTGTTCTTCCCATTAAGTACTTCATGTGATGTGCCCAAGGGAGGGCAAATGTTGAAACTAAATTTGTAACCAGAGCAGATTTCTGCATGGCTTCCACAACCGGAGTTGCTATTAGCTGATATCCCTGAAAACAAATTCCATTATTAGCTTAGCTTTTAAAAACAACTATTTTTAGGCAAGGCATAAGTTTAAATTTTAAAATAGTTGAGGAATGAATAGTTGTAGAATCTAGTTTATGTATCGAATATTATTTATTCCATCGCTAATTATATATTATCGAATTCTATATTTTATAATACTCTTTGAATCGTTAGGTTTAATTGATAATCATCGAGATCTGAAAACTAGACTATCTTTTAATGAACACGGGTTTGAATGGCTTGGTTTTAAATGTTTGATTCAATCCTTTGAAACGATTTCTAATTTAATAATCTGTAACCGTCTGTTACTAAATAGCTGGTCAACTAGTCTTGGATCGACCTTTCCAGACATTTATTGAACTACGATTTAAATATATGAATCATGAATGACTGTCAATCTTTATAAATTTCGATACAATTGGATTATTTAATGTTCGACTGATGATAGAATGAAATCGTGATTTCTTGCAATATTATGAATAAAAGCTCTGAATTTCTGAAAAGCAATATTATTTGTGTGGTTTGATTTACCTGTAAAGTTTCTGGAAATTGTTGTAACATCATTTGTCCAAACTCAGCATCCGCCACGAAGGTCTCTGTATCGATAATACCTTGCCTAAACAGCTCTGTACATATAACCGTCGTTTCAGAAAACACACGACCCAGTAAACTGCCACATGATCCAAAAGTTCCGACGAAACAAGGACCCGTACAAGCGGCTGGTACAGCACCCAACGGCAGTCTTCCGAGTACCAAGACACACATTGCACACCCAGTCGTAGCTCCTATACATGATCCAACGAAGGGCTTTGCAGCTTTTAAAATTTGTCGGAGTTCAGGTAGTTTAGATGTGGCTGGGGCACCAGCTGTCGAAGGAGCAGCAGGGGTTGTTGTGGGGACTTCGGCCGACGCTGGTAATGAAGAATCGGCACGTCTACAAAAGGCACAGATCTGATTATATTTGTGAATATTATATAGTCAATCTCTGCATTATAATTGTTGTTTAAATTCTTACCGATTTGCATAAGACGGGGTAACAGCTTGATAATAATTCTTTGCAGGGGATTGATAATAATAGGAATTTGCAGCATCATCTTTAGGATTAGACCACTTTGTATTCTGAGGTTGGCTCCACAAATCACTGCCTCCAAAGCTGTACTGATACTGAGTCTCTGGCAAAGGACCGTCAGCAGGACTTCGTCTCTGTCTTTGCTTCATATGAGACCGGTAGCATTTAATAGGGTCACTGATTTTAATGCCCGGAGTGCATGCAACTTGTAGAGTTGTTGTCAAAGTCTCGTTTTCTAATTTCTGATCTTTTCCATCTGGCTTTTGGTTTCCTTGTGGGAAGCCACTATTGACGGAATTGTTCCCATAATCCCCATCATGAATGCATAACACATCAATACCAAACCCATGTTGATTAGGAATCAATAGACTTTCTGGAAGATTGGCTTCTTTAAAGAAATAGTTGTATGGCATTTGATTATACGGATCGTGGGTCACTATGCTCATGAGATGTTCTATACATCCGGCGTCGTTCTTTGTATGATTTGCAAGTGCTCGGAGTTCTTCTCCAGTTAGAATGGAACTTGTTGCCACTTCGTATTCTCGGATGAGAAATTGACCCTCGAGGGTTTCCATTATTGAGATTGTGTCTTCAAGGATCCACGTTGATGGTTGGAGGAGGGTCACAGATGCAGAGGAAAGGTCGGGAACGGCTGAGACTCCGAAGAAAACTCCATCACGTCGAAATCCATTAGGATCGAAACCGATTTCTCCTGAAAGGCCGACCATTGGAAAATGAAGCTGTTTCCGAACATTGGTTGCGGCTAGTAAGGCACTGTCGTAAGATAGAACTGATGACAGGACCCTTGGACTTGCACCTGTTTAAACACATGAGACTTTAATTGATGTAATTAAAAATGCCTATTTAAAATAAAGAGAAAGTTAGTTGTGTCTTTAAATTCAATTGTTTTGAAAAGTCTCATTTTAACTATTTTCGTTTATATTCCTAACAATTTAATATGACATTTAGACAATATCAGGTTATAGTTACGTTTGTAAATATTGATCATTAGGTAAATAATGATCTAAAGCAAACTAAAATGCATAAACAAGCTAGGTAGGACGATATGCTAATGTGTTACAAGTGCAACTGATTATAAGTAGGACTCGGTTAAAATTACGGCAGACGCATAATACACTCACATGCCACAAATATTTATAATTTGAGCAGGTATGATAACTATTAGTAGAGCATTGGAATTCGGTTAGTGGTTATTTACCCTTTAGAACTATAATCGTATGACTAGGTTTGAAAGCAGAAAATCTCAATTGTAACATATTTTTGAAATTTTGTAAAATATTTTTTGACAGACTGATTCTGAAATTACATGTTACGAATAGCAAAGCGGTTAATTGTTATTATGATAAATCTGTTGTCTATATGAAAGACTGTTAGAAGATTGATCAGATTGAGTTTTTCTTAGCCACAGGATAACTAAATTCTAAATTCATTACTAAAACAACTATTTGGGTTAAGAATTCATAATGAAAACGCTTTTTCAGCTAATCGTTTACTCGCTTTATTCCTTTATGACTTGGATATGTGAGATTTCAAAAACATACCTGAAAAGGATGCAAGTTCTCTCAAAACACGTCTCCTTGCGGGATTATCCCATCCAGTAGATCCAACAAAACCAACCGTGTAAAGACCATAATAAGGATTAAGTTCTGTCTGACCCCCAGATTCCGAACTATTACCACCACCGATATCAAGGTCAGGTTTTCTGGGGTCGTCATCCGTGACAACAGCAGATGAATTGCTTTCTTCACTTTCTCCGGTCGAAGTCTCAACTTCCCCCTCAGGTGTTCTATAAGCCCATTCTTCATGCTGCAGAATATTTGGAGAGAACCATCCAATTTGCATATGTTTCTTCTCAGCAGCAATTTTCATAGCCGTGTGACTTCCACTAGATGCAAGCATCATGACCCCAATGGTTGACCCCAAATCATTCATTGATTTTGGGGATGAGTCATTAGAGTCATGCTCGCGAAGTTTTTCCGAACTGAATCCCGTATAATGGTTCAGAATATCTTTGAAGGATTGTAAATGAGCCGGCTCGTTTATGAAAATAGGTCGAGTGAACTTGATAACTTTCATCCTCTCCTGACCTGATGAAATGAATTCATCAAGCATTTGAAGCTGAGCTGGATTATTCTCATCTAAAACAGGAATGAGAGTCCGAATTCCAACTTTCTCTACTCGATTTAGTAAAGCTATGCTCAAAGCCTTTTGACTCATTTGTAAACTGTAGACACTAACTGACTCCGGGTATTGAACGTTGCTCGTTAGACGAGGGGTAAAGATTTTCAAAGGAGGGATAAAACCAGCCCTGGGTGACCCTTGAAAGAGGTCATTATAATGACGGGATAATTGATAGAGGTCCTCGGGTTTTAGTAATGAGACTACAGTCGATGTTCGATTTGATGCAATTCTTGCAGCCACGATGGCTAGGGCGGATGGATTGTTTTTTAGGTTAGCGAATTTGGCCACGTCGATAAACTCTGGATTGAGGTCATCTTCATCTAACTCTCGTAAAGCAACAAAAACAGATCGAACGAGTTCCATCTGAAATGGCTTATCAATTCCAGAGGAATCGTACACTACAGCCAAACTCGACTTTCTCTGAGTGTCAAAACCGTCCAAACTACCACTTGTCACAATTTCCACAATGTCACTTTCTTTTATCGAATTGTCCTCACGAATTTGGTTTACAATGTTTAAATCTGAGGATAAAGCAGAGTCGGGGAATCTTTTCGGTGATCCTGTGGTTTCATATGGCGTCCATGCAACTACCAGAATGCCGATGGTTAAAAATTTTAAAAACACATTACCCCCCATCGTTTCTGATCCTTAAAATAATATATAAAAATAAATTTCGAAACCACACAAAATGACACACCAAACTGAGTTTCTTCAAAATAAAATCCAAGAAGGATTTTGTAGTATTGAACTTGACTTTCCTAAAGTTCCCAATAAATATTATAACCGTTGATTCAGATGATGATACTGAGACCTTGTGTCAAGTGCCAGGGCCTTTGTTTAACTGCTCTCAAATGAGACTGATTGAGTTAGACGTGAACTTGAAACCAGTTTATACCGGGTTGTTGAACCAATTGTTGTATACTGTAATTGTAATAGTTGTAATAATAATACAGGTGAGACAGTTCTTAGTCTTTTGAGTAAGGAATCCATTAACGACATTACGGTACTGGACTTTAGCCTGGTGAATCCTTCTACTTTATATATAGGCCTCTTGTCTGTTTTCTGATTTTGTGAACCGCTACATTGTCCATAATGTTACAAATCATTATTATCATTTTCTATACATATTTATGAACTCCTGTCTATTCCTCTATTTACACCTTACAGTTACGACTTATGAAGGATTAGTCCTATACAGGAGTATCAAGTTAACAATTTAACTTTTAAAGAGGGACAGATTTAAATGTCTAATATTATTCCCCGAGTCTACTAGTAGACTTTTCACAGACTCTTGTGAGCATACGGCGTCCTATTAGCCCGGTTTCATGAAAAGTGACATATAGCTTAGAAAGGTTGTTGTGTGTATCATGTCATCATGAATGTATGTGGACTGTGGTAAGTACTTTTGTATCGGTTGTCTCCTATTCAGCCACTATTGAATGAATTGAATATTGGAAATAACCCTTCGGAATGTCCAAAACCTCAAAAATATAGCGATTGATCGCTAAGAAGGTTTAAGGAGGAGGCTCAATGTCAATGCCAAGGAAGAGAAGGGTGCTAGAATACCTGAAGTTGAGGTGTACAAATAGAAACTCAGCCAACGGTATTAGACCATCTTTCATGGCATATTATAGAGACAAGTGGTTAGTTTTACGACTGCATAGCTCGTTATCACACCATAATTTATTTACTATTTGCATATGAGAAAAGGCTCAGAAAAATCAATACGGCTAATTCAGTTTCACTGATTTTTTAAAATCAGGTTGAATAAAAAAAAAACATGTAAAGGGATGAACACCAAAACTAAAACGCATGAAATCTGATGTTCGCTTAAGCCAATACCAATTTAATACTCTTCAATACATTCCGTTTACTAAAAATAACTCCCTTTGCATTTTTAACTGATTTTTTAAAAACCACAATTCCAAAAATCTTAAAAGTTTACTTTGCCTTTAATCTGTAATTCTAACCTAAGACATATCTACTTCATTAGCTAAACTTTGTAACTTCGACACGAGAATTGTTATTTAATGATCATGGTATGTAAAGTATTGCTAATTCTAACTATTTCTAACGACTAGTACATCCCAAGCTTTCACGTTTTATTGCCCACATGCACAGAATCTTCCCAGTTGACCTCGTTGCGTCTAAAATAAATGCACGCTTCAATTCTTCATGAATTCAAAAACTGACTAGATCACTAACGAAAAATATCTAATCTTCAACGGATCAACACAATCAATTAGACAAGGATGAGATCTAATCACTCTAACTAACCATAAAAATTTACATAGGAATAATAAAGCGACTATAAAACACTCCACTTCCAATTTTCCAGACACAATGACACCACGCTGTTAAAATTTCTACAATCTAAATGGGAAGAAAAATAATACAGATCAAGTTTAACATCATTATTTTATTATTATTATTATTTACTTTCATCTCCATAGTTTTTCAGGTATTGGCTATTCTATTAGCGGAAATTCAATTACAACTACCGTTAGTTAATCGCAAGCAACAGCTGCGTGATACAGTGGCATTAGATATTTAGGTAAGTACAAGTAATATGTAAAGTTATTGCTTAAGTACATAAATAACTAACAAATCCAAACACTATAATTGGGAAAATTGTAAACATAATGAATAATAACGGATAAGATTTGGAATTAATGACTAATTAATTACTTGAAATCACAATAAGACGAACCGACAGTTAATTAAAACACTCAAACTCTATATGGGGGCATTTCAACATAAACACAGTACTATAAAGCTAATTGGCAATAATATAATCAAATTCAATCAGGTAACCTCAGTTAGAGATTTATTGAGTAGCTTTAATTATTAGTTGGTTAATGAATCTGATCTAAAGTTCGATAAACACGGTAATATTAAATACTAATATCACTTATCACGAATGGGATTCATGTTCCGTTTAGAGAGTGCTTGTAAGATTTTAGATTGGGCTTCTCCAAACGACAGACAAATGTCAAAGTTTAATTAAATATTGAATTGGTAATTGGTAACAACAAAGGAATTGAATCAATAATAGTAGACTGTGATGACGTTGCAAGTAGATTCAATGAGACATAACACCGGAACAATTTTGACTTGATGTTGCATCACCTCCCCAAAAATGCACACGAGAGAGATCTTACTAAAATTATAGAATGTAGCGTAAATTATATAAGGCTCACTTAAATTTCTTTTCAAACTTATCCATGGTGTCGGAAATGTCATCCATAAGTGATCCAATTATTCTTTTAGCAACAGGAGAAGACGGCGACAAAGATCCTGATGAATGTCTGCGGCGTTGATATCCAGAGAAATGAGGTTCAGGTTCATTTAGTCAATCCGAAAAGCCTTCAAACGCCATACCGAGCTCCTCCAATATGAGTCCCATTGGCGTCTTCTTGAGCTGAAGTTTCTCTTTGAGATTTGACAGTTTATTTTTCTGACTTCGGAGACGGAGCGATGCGTGAATGAAGATAGCTGTAAATCATAATTAAAAATAACATTACATTATTTCACCAGCACTGTATAGTCAAAAGCAAGAGAACAATGCACGTCGTCATAATGAATATAGCAATAAAACCAAATTGAATTACAACCAAGTTTGTGCTGTCATAATTTTTATAAGAAATACTAGATTGAAGATCAGATGTCTTAATAAAGATAGAAAGTCTATTTAAAAACGGCGAAACGTATTTCTATGTTATCGAAAATGAATGAAAAGAAGCATTTTTTTTGTTTTTGAATTCTGTAATCATTATGAGGTCGAATTTGTATTAGAATAACTTAGTCCTTCTTAACTTCAAAAGTATGGATCTCTAGATGATAAAAGGGTTACAAAACAAGAATGACACACTGATATTGTGAAATATTTAGTCAAGAGCGCTCGTGCTCTCACATCTTTCTCTTAATCAGTCTTAAGAGTATAATGAAAATCTATCAGTATTATCATTGATTCGGAACATGGAATTTCAACATACCAACATGAGGCAGAAGAATCCCGAACATAAAGACGAGAACAGATCCTATGCGTGAGACCACGAAATATCCAGGAACAAACATAGCGATGAAGCAGAGAACTGGGTGATTCTTCTTTAGGTTTTCAACAACCGTTTGATTTCTTGCCAGTTGATTGTAGCCAATTATGCAACCAGCTAAGCAGCACATCCCAAGAATCATATCCGCTGGATTCATAACCCTATGAACAAAAACAAAACACAATTTTTTATCAAGGAGTTAATGGTCTGATAGGTGTTTCAAAGTCCTTTTATATATTTATTATAAGCTTACCCAACAATGAGAAATATGATAATAGCGCTGAGGAAGTAGTTGGTCTGGTAGTAGATCAAGTTTTCTTTAACTCGATTATTCCAGCGGTCCATGTTTCCAAAATCCGGAGTTTGGAATCGGGCAGACTGCAGAAGGAAATCATCCAGGGTTCTCAGGGGCTCAATCTTTACTCCCTCCATTCTGCTCGCTCACCTAAACCGATTTCAGATTGAATTGTCATTAAAGTAATCATCATATTATGATGATGATGATCTAAAATACTTGCTGCATACCTTTCAATTCCAATATATTAAGCACTAGTACTCTCCTCAACTTCTATATAGTTGATAGTTGTCTTCTGATTACTGATCCAATTCACAATTCGAATTCCTTGTAATTTGATGATGTTTAAAGAATGAAGATATCTGTTCCTCCTGCTGTTTCCTTCTGAATGGACCGGAACAACCTACAACAAAATGTCAAAAATAGATAATGAGTCATAGCCCAACGAGAGCCTACAAAACAAAGCAGAATCGGTCCAACATCGTGGGTCTGGGATTTTCCCAATTTTTGGATATGTTGTA
>JAQGBQ010000575.1:0-19220 GCA_034698485.1 Vertagopus arboreus | reverse complement strand
ATATGAGACAAAATAGCTTCAAGACCACAAACCACCAGGACAAAAAACCTATCAAAAGGTATATATCACCTTTATTTTATTCAACCATCCTCAAGATTCTTCATCGAATGTATAAATTTATACACATGAAGTTTTTAACATGCTTTTTTCGCCTACAACACATTCTTCTTCATATTCCACGGATGAGTTCTAGTTATTCTACATGAAGAATGTACATTGTATCAAACCCAATCCGACCAATCTTACCAATCCCAAACGAAACTTAACTTTCCCTGTATTCTCTATATGATAAAATGATCTTTTTTATACATACTTTGCATAGGGAATTCCCGTACCGTCATCATCATCATCATCTTTCCCATATCCCATCTCAAAAACATTTTTACCTTCTTCTCTACTCTAAGAGTATATACAATTCTCTACCGTACTTTAAGAACACTCTTCGACCTTCTGTACCATTTAGGTTTCTTATGTGCTTTTCTCTCTTCTCTCTAGACTATCATTTCTCTTTTCTCAATTTCCAAGGGAAATGAACTGATTTCACATTGAGATAAACTCTTTTATGTCTATCCCAGTTACCCTCTAGTCCCGACCAAAGTTACACACTAGAGAAAGCTATATGTATAAAGATCTTCAAAAGGAAGCACAACAACCCACACAGTAAAACATAGTGTACATATCTATCTCTTAACTATCTCTACAAGTACTAGGCATTAGTTTAGGTGTATTCCCCCACCTTTCCTTTCAACTTGAGGATTGAACATTCAAATTTCAAATTCAACATCCAACCCAACCTGCCTATTTATGCATGCTGAAAACAACAACCATCCGCGAAACGACCCATAACCCATTGCCAAAATTAATTCTATACACCAGTCCATACATCTCAATTTCCTTTTCCTTACCTTTCCCTACACACCCATTTGATATTCATGATCACTCTTCAAATTTAACTCTCCCAAGTGAATTCCACACAAATTCCCATTTCTTATCCTCAAAAACCTTCATTTGCAATCATCCATTTTAATCTTCATACTTCTCATCTCTTCTTCCTATCCTCCTAATACATACATACAACGAAGCTATCAACCACCAAATATCCATGTCCAATGTCAATTCATCTCAACAAGCCAAACTACACTGCGTATTTTTGGCTTTTTTTTACCTCTCTTTGAAAAAAAAATCATCAGTATTTATTATCAGAATTAACTTTACTTTCACTTTCTAATAAACCCTATGTAATCTTTAGTAGAAAAAGTACTAACTACATTATTCAAGCAGAGGAGTTTTACACTACCGGTAATAAAAATACCTGAGCACATATCTTGCACCGGCCAGAAATTATCAACTATCATATATCATCCATATACACAGAATATATTTATATAGTTATTCCGTCTAGGCATGTGGGGACTGAAAAAAACTAGATAGAGGAATTGCTCACTTTATTCCCTCATGAAAAACTCGTTCAACTGAACACCGTGAATGTGAATACCTATAAACCTTGGATGTTGTCGGAAAAGAGAGAGAAGGTATGTAAACGTATAATACCCAGGCTGGGTAGTAGTCTTGTCTACCCACCTATTTATATTGGACTTCAATAAAGCGCATTTATCGAGGAGTATTATGCAAAATGGGTCGTAAATGTGCGTTCCCTCAGCAGAGACAGAGATAAAGCGAACAAGAGTCAACACAATGCTTCCATATTCGTATATATACTGCATCAAACAACTATGGCATGTAATCATATCACGTACAATCCAGAAACCTTTCAGGTTTACCTTACTTCCTTCTCTACTAGTTTCAAAGACTACTGCTTAGTATTTGTAGTACCGTCAACCGTTCGAAAATCCTCTCGTCGTCGTCATCTTTATACATACAAAAGCTACTCCAAGGAGGGATGTATGCAGACTAGATTTCTCGGAGAGAAAGATGAGCCCCACTGGGGTACCCCTATCTCTTTATTCTAAAATCCTCCTGAACCGTTTACCAGAGTTTACTTTATCCACAAGAAAAATCCAGAAAATAAACTACTTACCTCGACTCAACTCTGAAAATATAAATTTTCTAAAGGTGTGCCTTCGGCCCAAGTCTAAAATCATCTTGTCTTCTTTTATAATTCACTGCTTTATTCAAACACCGACAAACTCGGGATGGAAAAATATATTCCTTCTACTCTTTTATAAATATCCACTGCCTAAACACTTTTTTCACATGAATTCCTCACTGTTTGTAAGTGATTCCTCTTCTTCTTCTTTTTTAAATTAGAGTACTGATTTCACACTTTCAAAAAAGATCAATTATATCAATCAAAAAATTTACAAGTTAAAAAACAGAACTGAATACTTTCAATTATCGATTCTTCTTGAGACTTGTTTACGACTTTAGAACATCTTCAAAACTGTGTTGGTATTTAATCACGCTCTCATAATTCCTTCACTCACTCATGAAAATGACTAACACATTACAGGGATATAATAATATTTATATTCTTTATTATATGCATACACAGAAGAACTGAAAAGGTGCCTTTCGATATCTTACCACGACTTCTTTATGAGATTAAAGATAATAATATAAGTATACAGGACAACTTTAAAACCCGCATAGTATTAAAAATATACATAGCTTATAGGAACTTTAGACAATAGAATATGGAAAGAAACTGAAGCCAGGGTCTTTGAGCCATAACAATTTTAAAGA
Organism: Vertagopus arboreus; assembly: GCA_034698485.1. Taxonomy (NCBI): domain Eukaryota; kingdom Metazoa; phylum Arthropoda; class Collembola; order Entomobryomorpha; family Isotomidae; genus Vertagopus; species Vertagopus arboreus. The sequence goes on along the minus strand of JAQGBQ010000575.1, from coordinate 16,517 downwards.
AAGGGTCTTTATCTTAAAGACCAAACAATAAAGATGAAAGATGAGTCATACACACTGTACTTTACTGATATGAGGGCCGAAAGAGATTTTAAAATACATACACGTACATGTTGTAGTGTTGTTGGTATGTCTTATTCTCTGCTGAGGTAACCTTAACCTGGATGAAGCTGAAGACGATATATATGATTTGTACAATGATATCTATTGTTTACACTAAAAAGGTGATAGTCCAACTAAACTGATAAAGAATACCTTAATAATTACCGAGTTGACCCTGACCGATGTATGTATTTTGATATTTTTGGAGCCCATAATCTTAATTGTATAAGGAAGTCATGTCTCGAAAAATAAGGCTGAACAAACTTAAATACGATTTACAATGTTTTTCAAGACGTGTATTTGTATTTTTTTTAACTACCGATGACTCACAATTAAGAAAATCGAATGTATATGAAACTGAGCAGGTAAATATTTATGTCAAGTACTTCTTTCATTTTTGATTAAAAATCTAATCAGAAATATCTTATTGACTTGAAATAGCGTATTTTTAAAAAAAAATGAATTATTTTAGTGGATATATTTAGCATTTCACGTAGAAAAAAGCAATAAGCAGTTGTTGACAATTTATTTAAGATAACTTATCAGATTTCTGGAAACTGTCAAACATGTTGTTCCTGTTCCACACACCAAATTGAAAGCTTGTTAACTCGAAAAGACGACTTACCTGTAATCACAAAAAAATATAAAAACTTTGATTAGTTTCAAATTAAGTAATATTCATAGCATTAAATTTCTCCAACTTCCTTCAATTTCAAATTAGTTTTATCACAACTGTATCTCCATATAATTAATTTTCAGAATTGTCTGAATCACGTTGGAGTTACTTACTCTACAGATTCTTATACGAGTACAATCATAATAATCTCATGATGAGATTATCATTTTAAAACGCATATATATTTACATAGTAAAAATCGAAATAAAACCTCGATATTTTTTTTGAATCATAAATCCTTGAAATCCAACTCACTCAATTTTAACTGTAAACTTTTTTTCATAATTTCTTGCATGTTATTCTTTATTCCAGGGACTAATAACGGACAATACATTAAGAATTGAAAAATCAAACTCCAACCGGTTCAGACACATCCCAAAATACATAAAAATGTAATGTGCAATAAGGACGCTGAAAAGGATTTGAAATCTGAAGGGTCAACTTTGGCCAGGTGATCTATGAACAAAAGGGAAGGATTTTTATCCAGGATCTATTCAATCCGAATCTTTACAATACAAGACCTCAATCGTTTATTTCATGGGTACATGGTTCATTTCCCTTCTATCAGAATGGCGTTAGGTAGATTAAATGAAAGCTAGGACCTTTTGCCAGGTAAAACCAGTATTTACTCAGTGCACAAATAGATGCACATGTGACCGATTGTGATTTAATCTCTGTCCTGCAGCAACAGCAGTCAGTCAATATGCACACATAGAATAGATTGCATATCTTCTTCCACCACTACTACTACTACTTACTTGCATAGCCTAGACTAAGGATATCAAATCTCATCCCCAATATTATAATATTTACAAAATGTATTAGAAAATGAAAAGCCTGTTCCCTCTTTTACCGACAACAAACCCACATGAAAAGTAATGGACAAGTCGAGGAAGGATTCCAGATTTTAATTGAACTCAACTAACGGTAATGGCAACAGCTAGCTGGAAAAGATGAGTTTGAGAAGATAAGCTTCATTCTCTGTTCTCATCTATCCAAGTTCCAAACATAAAATGTATACACGATTGAGTTTTTGGATTTTATACATTCTGCATTATGTCCTTGTCGTTCCAACTAATGAATAACTGTGACAATGCCATTCATACGAGAGGACCCTACGGGGTAGTACATGCTTCGCCATATAAATAAATTCTAAGGGTACTCGGGCATACAGAAGAGGTAAGGGATGTCATTTGGAAATCAGTAATCCAAAGCAAAGTAGTAGATGAGATGATGAGGGTCGTCCACAACTTCCCAAATATCCATCCAATCCAAAATCCCATCATATTATTATTATTATCATCAGAGGAAAAATAGGGAATGAAAGATACATTTTGTATATGCTACATATGTAAAGGTACAGAGTTTAATATTATACCCTAGATATTTTTATTGTAAAAGTATTACTACTACTAAAAGATAGGTAGAGAGAGAAGGCTAGAATGATTCGTATATATGTAAGAGATCAACCCGTTTGTCGCGTGTCGCTGGCAAACGTCCCCTGTGTCATATGAATTGTATCCTTAAGCATCACGACATGAATGGTCCTTATTCCCCTTCTTCATTGCCAAAAATTGCTGGAAATATGTATTTCATATTTTATATACAGAAGCCCAACAGCCACTATTTGATATTACAACTTACCTCTCGGATAGGTAGACTCCCTATGACATTATTACACCGAGATTCAAGACCTAGGCCGGGTTTCCCATATGGCATCTCATCCATTTCATATTTTTCTAAAGCGTCCTTCTTTATCTCGCCTATTTTCTGACAAAAATCCCCTCGCATCCTCCTTCTTTCACTAAAATGACTTTCCATACGTCTTATTTATTACCATCCTATAATAGCCACATGTCGATTTCTCCAACTCGACTTTCCTTAAATCAGAAACACTCCTATTAGGTCCACCTCAACCATGGCAGATTCCAGATAGAAGAACCGACTACTATCCCCAATGACGAGGTCATTCTAAATGTCCCCAACTGTATGCCACTGCTACCACAAACCACTCATCTAACTCATATCCCCTCGTTTGTTATTACTTCTTTTATATACATTATATGGAAAGAATAACTTCTCCAGGGATCTCTAAACACCTTCTTTCTTTACTGAAGCCAACGAGCCATCAGCAAACCTATAAAACTTTAGATATTGTGTTGACAAAAGGGAAGTTGTGAGAAACGGTAGGAGAAAGAGATAGAGAGTTTGCTTCGGTTGGCCACTTAAACAATTTACCTTATAGTTACTAGTTACTATACAGTATAGAAACTATTATATAAGCCTATAAGGATTGATGATTGCTTACTTCGTACTTTACAAATAGTTGGAGGAGGATGAAGGTGGCAATAATACAGGATAAAATGCCTTGTGTTAAATGTGACCTGTGGTGGTGAGACAGAGAGAAGTAGTTAAGAGCAGTGGATATTATTATATTGCTATGATGATGGTACTGGTAAGCAGTTAGAGAAAACGTAGAAATGTATGGAGGAAGACTGGTGTTGAATTTAATGGGATTAGTTAAGTACACTTGGACCAGTAGTCCACAAAATTGAGTGAAATTCCTCATCTTACACCAGCACCACTTGGGTTGATACTAGGTGTCTTGTGATAGATATTTAGTTTGAAAATATAGTATATAGCCAATAGCCATACGAATGGCACTCCACTTAAGCAACTTACTACTAGTACAAGAAGGGCACAGGGAGCGAGAGTGAGATTGTACACCGATGGCTTTATATATTTAGATTAAATTAAGACCTCGACGATAAAAGCCTCGAACATAACCATCAATTAGTCTTAATTTTCCTACTTGCCATCCGACACCACGAAGGACAGCACTGGTGCACCTAAATTGGCCTTAATGAATGACGATTGCTCATCATTTCCTACTACTAGATTCACCTCGTTTACTACTCACTCACACTAACATCCCCTCATTACATTACAATCCACTTTCAAACTCACCCAATCTACACTTATCCACACACTATAATATGGTCATGCAATCTATCTAACCACATGACCCATAATAATAATATCCTAAACCGATTCAAAAGTCATAAGCCAATATCATTCTTAAACAGATTAAATGAAGAGGAAAAAACTGTCAACAACAAGCAGATGGGATTTGCAACTTTAAAACCTATTATTCTACAGGTTAAAAGTTAAATCCTTCATAGATAAAAATGTCAGGAAATCTCAGTGACAAAGGGTAATTCCCCAAACCCATTAGAAAAACTGATAGCTTCATTAACAAATCAATCAAGAGACAATTAGCCGGGTGCAAATTTACCGACATAATGAAGACAAAGTGTTGGACATCAGCCATCACACTTTCCTCCACTAGTCTTCCACCTTGTATAGAAAAGAGTAGTGTCTCCAACCATGAAAGCACGCGACAAAGTTAAACTTTTTTCTTGGCATGGCCACACAGAAGACAAAATCCTCAACTGAACAAAACCATTCAGCCATCAACTATTCAACTATCAAAGATCAAGACTATCAACCAAACTACCTATAACTACCAATTCTCAATTCCAACAAACAGGAAAAGGAACAACAGAATCTAAGAATCTAGAGTCGAGAAGAATCAAGTTTATATAAAAGAGAGAGAGAGAGCGTCTTTTCTATTACAGCCATCCCTTTATACATATTATTTCTTGGAAGAATCAAGGGAACTGTGCTCATGCCAGGGCTCTTTCAACAAGAGAAGAAGTATGATACTGTGATTTGCAAATAATAGCTAAACTCTCTACAAATAATGAATGAATGTGCCACCTCAGGTATTACCTTCCAACCTACCTCTTCACGCCTCAATGGACCTTATTGCCTCAGAACTTTCTTCCTGGCACCATTCCTTTTACTCGCCCTCTTTTTAGTCTCAATTTCTTGCCTTTTCCTTCTTAAAGTCTTCTTAGACTCTTTACACTTTTTGGCTAAGATTGCATAGGCCCACTCTTTTACAGCCAGATAGGTTAACAACCCATCTACACGAGTACAAACCTTTACTTTCCATTACTCCTTACAAGTATGTACATAACCCGTTATAATACACACCTAGCTATACACATATTAATATATATCTTTTGATTTTAGTAGACGACGGTAGTAAATACTATGTAGAGGTGGGTAGAAGAAGAAGAACAAGGGGTCTATTCCATTAGCTGACTTTGCCAGCTCTTGTACACTCGCACTTCTACTAACAAAAGATCTCAGAGAGAGAGATTTACTATCCAACCATAATGGGGGACCCCTTTTGCTCTTCATCTCAAACCCAAAACTTTCTCCACCTTTAAAAACGTCTAGAAATCATATAATACACAAATATATCCACTTACCTTATATAATCCAACACTATAGCTATACTCTAATAGTAGTAGTAGTAGACTAAACTCCTAAACTAGCACTCCAACTGTGAAAGGAACTCAAGACAATCTTTTAACCTCGAAAGTGGTAATAATGCCGAATTAACCGGGTAGAGCAAGTAGCAAGTGGTGACGGTGACTAATAATGTAATGCTAAACAGCTTTTCTCAAACGCACAGCCCATATTAGTTATTACTCCTTTCACCTTCGTACTTTAATATTAAATCCACCTCCATTGGTGGTGGAAGTACTTAAGTGATAGCTTATACTATAATAGAAATCATGAAATACAAGAATAAAAACAGTAAAGCTTTTGTTTTTTATTCAACTCATAATTTGATATTCTTCACATCTGTTGTTACTTTTAAGTGCTCTTGTTGTATGATTATCACTCACGGACGAGAATAAAATCTCGTCCCATCCTTTGCCTGCCTGCCTGCTTTTACGCTTAGCTCATCCCCCTATTAAAACAATAATGTTACCTAATATCCCTCAGTAGTAGTAACTATTAAGTAACGGTGTAGCCAACTAAACAAGTCTAGATTCGGATTTATTATACATTTGTTAGGCAACATTGCACATACATTATAGAATAGAGAAGATAGTAGACGAAAGCAATCAACTCATACATAGAAACTAAAGTTGGAGGAAAAAAATTAACTCTGCAACCCAAGCGACTAATGAAATAGGAGATGGTAGAAGAGAGCAGGTGATTTCCATATGCTCCTCATTTGTATGCGTGTACCTTCCATACCTCTTGACATGACGGATTTCTCCTTTTCTGAATCTCCTCTATCCGAAAATTATTCTCTGTCTGTTTCTGTCTCTCTCTTATAATCTTTCGAGTTGTACGGTACAGAAGAGAGTCTAGGGCTTTCCAACTTCTAACTCTCCAACAGCATTTCCAAACCCTAAATGTTCAATGTTGAATGCTGAATTTGTATTGTGATGAGATGAGTGGCTGACTTCCACAATCCACCTCTCTCTCTAAGCCTTAAAACTAAACTAAACTACCTACAAACTTATATACAAAGATAATATACAGCCAAAACCTACATACATATGAAGCTTTCATGCATGCTAGGTTTGCATTACATTTCCATGTCGGAGTGATAATGAATTTCCACCACAAGACAGCTCCCTGATGTCATGCAAATTGCTCAGTACAATGTATTAATTGATTAAATTAACTTCCCCAGGTACAGGCCATTGTGAATCAACTTGAATTATAAGTCTTCTATACTAACACACCCAAAATTCAAAACTTATCTAACCTACCTAGACACTTGTCTGTATATTTATATGTAATACCCTTGTACTAGGAGATAAGTACCAAGTATAAAGACCCGGATTCGGATACATAGACACAGAAGAGAAATGGAAAAGTTGCTCCAAAAGCTACTCTCTAAATCCCTAAAGCCCATACTGGAGCATTAGTCATCGCCAAATTGTATTACCAGCTTCGAGGAGCCTTTCTATCAACGAGACACTATTGCAATCAATTTGTCTTCCTAAGAGCAAAGTCATATAAAAATGTGTACTACCAACACTACTACTATTTATACACACCAATCTGCTCTACCTTCCTTATGTGCATCTGTCTCAGTAGTAAAGTAACAAACAACATGTGCTCAATACATTCCAAAGAGAAAAAGGCAACAATTCGGTTGAATAGAAATTTAGATACATCTCCTTCGGTCGGATGAATTCAAACTATGTACCAATGCAAATAAAATAAATCCTAATGTCGTTCAACATATATAACAACTTCAAAAAAGTTGTTTCAAACTTGAGATGACACTCTACGACACAGCCTTGAAGAAGACTCTACAGTCACGCTTGATTGGAGAAAGCTGTTCTTTAACTAGGAGAGAAGGAGTATTAGGAGAAAGGTCTAAACAGGTGACGCACCTTATCATGTTGTTCACACCTTCACAAAATCAATAGGAAGAAAACAGCTGCACCACATCCAACCATCGCATCTTAAATACCTGTACACTAGTCTAGTCCTTTCCTAAACATAATACCACCACTATATAACCACCATCAGTAAAACCCCTTTAAAATATTCCTCTCTTCTCTTTACTAGTTTCCATTTCTTAGACCAGAGCAAGGTGGTTCCTTTCACCCGGGGAAATCATCACTTTCCCTACTAATGCCTTTTCAATAAGGTGATATTCAAATTCACATTAATTGTCTTCCCCATACATACAAATCCTCCTTGGCTCTTTCTATTTTCTACCTCAATTCTTATGCAAATCAGTCCCACCACCGTACACACTTTATATATACCTTCATAATAGGGTAAATATACCTTAAAGACGGTATAGATGTAAGAGCCAAGAGCTAGGGCCATCCCGTATTTTCTTTACTCTTTTACTTTCTCCTCAAATAAAAGAGAAATGGTGCATAATGGATGAAAGCAATGAAAGATAGGTGATGGTATCAACAAATCCTTGAGTGCGTATATAGGCCTCAAGCCACAAGCATGGAAATCCAAGCAGAGGGATATATGTATATACGTTAATGCTCTTTTTTCCTTGTGGAAAGTATTAAAAGCAGGAGTCAGGTAGGTTGTATAATATAAAGGTAGGCCATTTTATCGAGATGAAATCCTCTCCTCTTTATCAGCGGCTGTATATAAAACCCTTCCAGCCAATGTCAGACATGACAAGCATCTTTCTCTATAGTAGTAAAAGGAGTTGGAGGTGAATGAGCAGCCATCATCACTCGTTTCCGTCCATACATTTTATATGACGGAGGTGGAGAAAGGAGAGAGTTGGTGGCTACAAAAGAAGGCAGGGAGCCAGGTTTTGGGAAGATCGAGCCGAGTCAGGTAGGGTATTATACAAAATCAATGCTTAATCGGGAGGATCCAGGGCAAACTCATAGAATGTACATGTCAGGTGTACTAAATGAAAAAGGTGTTGCATGGCTTTCTCTCTTCAGTCACGGAATGAGTGCTCCTGGCTAGGTTAGGCAACGCCGGTAGCCATCAGTACTTTCTACACTTTTGACTTACGGAGGCGAAACAGATATTCGACCTGAATTGAAATGCCCTGTTGTATTCAATCTCTTTTCTCTCCTGTATACATTTTCTATTGTTCTATTGCTTTGCATTTAGCCAGCAGACTGCTCTTCTCGATCCTCGAAGGTCTCTCTTCGCAATGGTTCAAATAAGGAACGGAAATATATATTATATATAAATTATATACAAACCCTATAATATATGTTGTACTGATATATCTAGGCGGATAGGAACTCTTTAGGAAGGAAGGTAATGACGGATTGCGGTAAGTATTGATTCCCGGGTGAGCACGGTGTGTAGGAATGCTGAATATTACGTAGGTGAGTAGTAGATAGGTAGGGTCGTTTCCTATATATGTTTTCGGTCTTTGGCTCTACCTTGCAAAGTGTGGACTAGTATTTTCTCCAATTCTCTTCATCCTTTGTATACTACTTTCTACTATCCCTTGCCAACCCTTATCTTTTTAGTTAGAATATCCATATTAGCTACTAAAAGTGGAGGGACTGTGCAAAGGAAAGGTAGGTTCACGATTCAGTAAACTCCCGTGTGTTTCCTCTGAGTGTGTACGTATATTATATAGATGTGCTGTCTGAAGAGTAGTGTGGACTTCTCCCTTTTCACCCGCATGACTGCTGGCATGGCATATCCGATCCGGGGAGACCATACCAATACCAACGAAACCACCACGGCTCTTCTTCTGTTGTGAACTGATGCTGACAAGCAATGGCCATACATGAATACTGACTGCTCCATACCTCCATACTAACATTGAACCTACCTCTTTCACCTAGAGATACCACGAAACCAACATCTCTTATAAACATCCTTCTGTCTCTTCTCTCCAAATCTTCTCTACACTTCCTGGCGCCCTACCTTTCATTTTATCAATGCACACGTCGCATCAACCAAAGAAGAAAGTATCCTCAATCCAGCCTCCTTCTTCTTCTCTCAATTCTGAGAAGACAAGTGTTCATACAGATATATGTATACATATATTCATCTCGAAAGCTAAAGGTGGGGAGAGCATCGGAAATTCCAATGTACTTTCTCCTACTACTACTACGAGGAGGTGGAAATAATATATACAGAAAGTTCAACACAAGAGTCACTCGACTATCTTCCAGTCTATCTACTCTTGTATAAAATATATATATATATATCTCATCACCAGCTTATACTATCGACCATTTCTAGATGTATTTATATAAACCAATAGCTCTCGTAGTAGTTGAAGTTCCAGCACCATCATCAACCATCCCAGAGGAATCCATTAAACGGACATGTACAATCAAGCTAACCAAGACTTCCCCACCTTATATCCTGTCCGTTCTGAATCCTGTCTCCCTACCCTACCACTTCCTACTTTCACATCCATCGGATTCAGCAGAGTTGCTTGTCTGGATGTTGGATGTTTTTGGATCTGGATGTTCAAGATGACTTTGAGAGACCAAAAGATGAGATGAGAATGTTTTAGAGTTGTACATGTATGTGTACCTACAATATAAGAGAATTTACTATCGAGGATTGAGGTAGTTGGTGGTGATGGCAATGGCGATGGCTCTACCGATTCTGTCTTTTCTCCCTTCTTTAGACTAGAGAAAACTTTAGTCAATCTTCTAATATTATTCAAGGCACATACCTAACTATCCCATTCCAATTATCTCGCCCTCACATCAAAATCTCTCAAGTTCTTCTACCATTCTCTGACTCGAACACCCAATCCCATCTCTCATCTTTATGAAGGTCACCTATTCACTTGCTAATTTTCCCTAATTTTACACTCTCCTTATATCTCAAACAAACCAATCTCTTCTCTTCCATTTCTATCTCAAAGCACATCGCTTTTATATATTATAGAAAGATGACGTAATTGATTGAACAAGGATGCAACAGGAATTCTTAGGTAGGCTTTTGTATATCTAGAAGTAGTAGTAATAGTAGGCACTTCACCCCACAGACAAACTCGGCACTGTCTGATAGGAAACACCCCTTGACTTTCACCACCAACCTTTCCTGAATAAAATATATCATGCCTCAATAATCCAATCCAAACCTCGTCTCTACATCCTTAACCAAATCTGTACATGTAGAAATCTTTTATACTCCATCACCCCCCAAATACTAGACATTTCCTTAGAACAAATATTTTAAAATGATCACCAGGTATACGAGCCATTCACTTATGTTCACATCTAATCGGAAACTGCACTTTCCAAGTAGCAGAGTTTTAGAGTTAGGTATCGAAATCACACCGGTGGTGGTCATGCAAAATGTATTTTTGAATTCAGAAAGAAAACTACAGAACGAAATGTCGTATACAAATAGGTGTAAAAAAAATTCATATTCAAGTCGCAAGCAAGAAAGTTAGACGTGCTTCCACTTTTCGAAAGTCGACAGTACCTCACTCACTCATAATGTCACAGCTGCATTTTCCCCTTATTTTTTCAAAAGTATTTTTGCAGGTGGCCCAGTCAGATTTCTAATATTTTTCCCTGGCGTCAGCAGATATATTTATATGCCAGATTCCATAATATGTACAATCCCTCATAAGCAAAATCTCATTCATCGCCAGTGACTTTTCAAGTCTTGAAAACTTTGACTGCAGGTATTTCCTTCCGTGTTGGCTGGGCTGCTGCTGCTGCTGCTAAATCCCATAAAAAGTTACACAGCTCAGCACAAAACAGCTAACCGGATTATCCATAACAAACATCCACTCGCTAATTACCCAACTTGCTAAACAAATCTTGCATAGCGAAAAGCTATAAATCTGCTCAATCTCGTAAAGTTTTGCTACAAACCAGCAACCAGATGCAACTTTCATCTTCTCTGTGTAATTCTCTCTGATAGTGATAACCACCTTTCCTCTTGTTTCCATCTCATCAACTCACCTCCCACATTTTAATTCAATATTTCACATTTAATATAATTTTCTATGACCTTTCTCTGTGACCTCAAGGAAACTTGCATGACTTTTTACCATATAAATAGTAGTTGTTTTTTGGTAGTCCTTTAGTAGTGCCTTAAATATGACAGGACAGTTTGCAAGAGATATGATGTGTGCTTTTAGTTTAAAAAGGCTATGGTCATCGCTCTAAATCTTTTACCAAATATTTGAAGAGGATTGTGTGTCACAAAGCTTTTGAGGTAGTTCCGCAGTCTCGGGGAGTTCACTCTATTCAGCAAAGGGCAAACAGTCTGTCATGTTATATCATCTTACTAAATCATCAATAAACCTGAGACTTAAATGCAGAGGACTTGACTCGAATTCTGCTGAGACTGCAACATTAACCTACAACCTTGAGCAGACAGTCTAGAACCTAGAATCTACCTTATCGGGACTTGGTCGTCGTCGTCGTCAGGTGACTCCATGAAGAAATTTCTCATCAGACCTACATCCTAATACAATCCACTAAAACTGAGTAGTAGTAAAACCCCACAGGACAGTAATATCCCTGTGGGCTCTTATAGTGAAAGGCAGAAAGGCTGATCCAGCAAGTGAACACAGAGTATTAGGATAACCTTAGCAGATCTTATGATAATTTCCTTCAACAAATTACTTTCTGGAGAAAATGACATGAGAGAGAGAAAGGGGAAAGAATGAGAGAGTTTGAGTATGGACAGTACTGCTAACATACCATCACCAACTACTTAGGAAGCTTTACTGTGACTATGACTAAATCTGCTTTTGATGGCAAAGACAAGGAGAGAAGATTTGAGGTTCGGACATAAAATTACAATTGCTTTGCAAGCTTCTAGTACAAAGAGAGACTACAGATGTTATTATATTTATCTGCTGTTGAATGGCCTTCTTCTGTTTGAGAATAAGAAATGGAAATACTGTCATTTGTAGACTGCGGCCGTGAGTACCAAATGATGAAAACTCACCCAGAGAAGAGAGGAAAAATAAGATTTCCTCAATGGATGACCAGTCATTTCATCGACATAAGGACTAAAGCTAAAATATGAAGAAAGAGGTAGATTGGTTTCTTTAAGATTTGAGATGCCAAGTCGATTTTGTGGTCTACGTATGTCTTTTCTCTGACTGTTCTCGTTTCGTTTCTCAAAATCTAAAAGACTAGCCCATCAACCATGGGAGGAAAGGAAAAATCGGAAATTACCTAGTGACAGCAGACGGTTCCTTTAATACCATCCCGTGGTACATATAATGCTATGCTTATGCCTGTCACCGCCACCAAGGACTACATGCTAAAAGAGAGAGAGTTACTTTCCTTGTAGACGGCCGACTGACCAAATCACCAAGCAAGGAGACCGTGATGACTTCCACAAAGAAATAACCTCGTCGGAAAGATTTGTATTTTTGAAAGACGGGCCAAATGATGTTGAATATGAAAATTTGATCCGTTCCTCTCTACTAAAGTGACCAAACCTAACGTAACTAGTCAAGGAACCATCTGCTACACAAACCATCACACTCACCACTACTACTAGTACCACACCGAGCCCTTCTTTATACGCTTTACCACCGTGACTTGTTTCTCATCTGACGTACATACATACATACGCATATGAATGCCCAGTTTAAAAAGACAGGGAGTCTAAAAATTCGGATCGCAAAGAGAGAGAAGGAGAAAGAGAGAGATGGAATTGTCTTTCTCTCTTGTCAATGTTCAATGTCCCTCTTTCTAAATGATAGACATATAGGAAGTTCCAGTCGAGTCAACCAAAGGTTTTTGATGGCTTGACCGCTAGCTTCATTTTGTCTGCCAAAAAGTCTTGAGCGATCGTAAAAATGACTTTTCATATTCCCACACTGCAGTAGCATATGTGTACATCGGCCACAAAAAAATCCACTTTCACTTCCCATATCTTATCCAACCACTGACCACTACCACCTCCAAGCAGGTCCCATATTACAGTACAGTAGAAGAACGAAACCAACTCAATATGGATTATTATTTTCAGTCCTTCTCCCCTTTTTATATTTAGATGCTTTACTACTTTCACCAACAAAATCCATACGACTTTCAACCTCCAAAAACGAAAGTTCCAACCTGAAATATTTTATTATTAGGAATCTACGAACAACTACAAGGAGCCTTTTAGTTCTGGACTATACGACCCACAATGTCATTCCTTCGTTTATCACACAGGTGTAGGAACTAGGAACGATCTTCCATAAAAACATGATATCAAAAGAAATCCCATCAATTCCTCCTCTTCTTCGAACTACCCGTTCCATGCCACCGGGCATGTTTTAACATCTCTCTACCAATACTAGAGTAGTATGTACCCGGTGTGGCTGACTCTTTAGCAATGTGACCATGACAAATAAAATCCCATATCACACGGCAATCAACAAGGCAACAAGAATCATAAAAATTCTTACGGAGGAATCGTAAAGGTCTTTCATGAAACCAAGACCATAAGGTATTCAGTATTACTACTTCTATATATAGTTACCACCACCACACGATGACTACTTTGTTCCCGTAATTCCTTTCCCCAAAAACCCAATGAAACTACCTTCTTTTTCTGTACTTATTCTCTCTAAGGGTCGTGTATCGCTAGAATTCATAGTAGTGCTATATTCTATTGCATTGCCTCGACATTTTATACATTACACCCTAACCGAACTATGATCTCGGACTAACAACAAAAACGACGACATTCTCGATTCCATCAGCTTGGAACGTATACGATGCTATTCAACCAGGATAATTACATTGTTATCATCGTGTAACGTAAAGAGATCTCCTTTTTACAATATACCGACTTCGTTTCTTCTTTTTTTACTACCTCTTCCCAACTTTCTTCACTTTCCCCAGCTATATGTATGGATGATACATAATTACGTTAGGCGGATTAAGGTATGCTCTACTATCTTGGATTACGATCAGCAATTATTTCCGCCAAATACCATCAAGTACTAGTACTCAAGTATTATCATCTAGCTCTGGAAACTTTTCAATCAGTTCCAGAATAAAATCCAACCAATCTGCTGGTCTTTAATTTTGTTGATAAAACTCCTTGTTGTTGATCGATTACAATAAATAGCCAAAACTTTTAGATTCTTCAATGTCAGAAAATAGTACTGCTTTATTGCCTAGTAGATTAAAAACTTTTTTCCTCCTAAATTTACTAAAAATGTAAACTCTATTAAAAACATTTTCCATCATAGATCATGGCAGCCAATCAATTATTGTAAATCTTAATTCACTCTCACAAACTGCAGCTAAACCTGCCAGTCTCGTTTGATGCATTAGGGTCACACAAAAAAAGCTCTTGTAACAACAACAGAGAATCGTCCACTAAAGTCTACTTCATCAAAGATTAAACAAGATGCAGGATGTAACATTTATTTCTACAATAGTTCACAAGCCCTCTTCACTTTCACTGCCCCTTCATTTCATTTTCATCATTATCCTTTTCCAATCCTGCTTCAAGCTTCATTCATTCATTCATGTCTGTCAGGAGGAAAGGACTGTTGTAGACTTAAACTCATACATAGAATGCATCCATCCCCACCTATTTAACTAGCCTTAAGGTTTTATTTCCAATAATAAAACACACACCATTCTAAATCCTATACTCTTTCTTTTTTATCCGTATACAGTATCTACTACAGCAATGTAATAGCAGGAATTGTACTACGTGAAGTAAAACTCTCACAGTTTTATTAGACAGGAAACATTTACTTTGCTGCTGCACATGTTACATGACACAAGACTGATTGCTCGCCCAAGCTCTTCGTTGAATTCTCAACAAGCGAATTTTTCTCTGGAAATCATCCTGTGTGAAAATTCATATTATATGAAAGGAAACCCTCTCTTGTGCTTCTGAATATCGCTTTTCCGCCGTCGTCCCTTGGAGACTTCGATTTTGTCATCATCATCCCAAGGTATCCCAAATTGCGGACTTAATGCACGTGGCAATTTCAATGATAAAGGGAATCAACAAAATATTGAACCGTTAGTGCCACTGGCAAAGTACTACCTTTGATAGGTATATATACACTTTGGAAATCTATTGTGCTATCACGAACGACCATCAAATATGTACCTCTGCACAATCTAAAGTACATTTATGCTCCTAGCAAATCTCTCTTTTGATCAGAACTAAAACCAAGTCCCCCTTCTTCACAATTTCATCCTTGTACATATAGTAGTAATAATATCTCCCTGCTTGGCCCGGTCGGGTCTTCTGGTCCGTGTATCGGGCCCCATCAAAGTCTTCCATATATTATTATGTTATGTTCACCTCTCTCTCTCTCAGAAGGATTTTTTTCAGCCATATATAAACACTATTACTATGTATATTACATTTCTTTTCAAATCTCCACCGAATCTCTATACTAAATATATACTCAATAAATTTAACTCAAAGTGCCTATCAAACCTCATCATTTTCAAGCACACATGTCCAAACTTTATGGAAAAATAAACCAGATTTTTTTATAATTCATAATTCATATTCCAGTATTTCACATCGCCGACTGAATGAAAAAAAGTCATCATAAATTTTCTAAAACATTTATTGATTGGACTTACCTAATCTACAAAAAGCACGTCGACCAGAGTTTAGACTTTTGAAAGTTGTGAATGAAACTAATGATAATGATTATGTTCAAATTGTTAAATCCACCGAGCCAAATTCTAAATCCAACTCCAAAATATTTATTTAACTCTACAGAACTTATGTGAACCCCAAACATCCAAGCATACTATTTCTACTTTTCTCTTTGGATTGGCATCTACAGTTTTACCTAAATCTAATCACAATATACAAAAGCCATTAAAACCCATAGACAGTTTATAGAATATTTATATATATAAAATAGACGTTATCTGATGCACCGAGGGTCCGTCCGTCCGTCAGTCGGAGTCCCCTTTTTTGATGCCTATCCATTGTTCACTAACTTCCAGTAGACTGGACAATCTAAAAAGCGTCTTTTCACTCCATACGAAAACACTATTTCTCTGTCAATTAATCTCACAACGTACGCTTGTGCACTGCACTTGCCAACTATGTCTGATATGGTCCAATGATCTCTGTGAACTCACATGAGGTCTCGAAATGTAAACCCGCAGATTCAACAAAGAATTATTATTATCATTATCATTATTATTTTTACTATCTCCCATATTCTCATCTTACCTGCCTTTACAACAAGAACCATTATCCATTTTCCATTTCAAAAATATCCGTGTAACACAGGGCATAATAATATTATTCTCTGTTCTTAGTTCGTGATTCAATAAATAAATCCCAGCATCAAAAGTGTACATAGTTTTAAGTGCTCTTCAATATCTCTATTACATCAAGGGCCTTTCATTTTCTAAATCGAGAAAGATATTAAAAGCCTGCCTCTAGGCACTCTAAGTTTGGG
>JAQGBQ010000574.1:0-19229 GCA_034698485.1 Vertagopus arboreus | reverse complement strand
CCACCGACCACCGACCACCGGGAAAAATTTGGACCACCGACCACCGACCACCGAACACCGGTGGTCGGTGGTCGGTGTTCTGCTGTTTTGACCACCGACCACCGGTGGTCTGCCCAACTATGTTAGTATGAGGTTTTTTTGTTGTTTTATTTACAGTGGGAAATAGATACAAGCGGAATCCTTTTGTTATGTAAGGAACTTTTGGGATAATAATATGAATGAAAATGTTTTATGAGGGGGAATGCAGTCAAGGATTTATTTGAAAGTGGTTTGTAAGGAAAAAATAAGCAAATTAGCAGTATAGCTAATAGAGATAAATATTTAGCTAAAACGAATATACATTTTATGAAGGGAAATTTAGCCAAATTTGTTTTAATTGACATTTTTATAGAGAAATTTGATCAAAAATGCATACTTTATGAAGATAAAAAATCGTGACAAAATGTAAATTCGATCAAATAAATGGGAAATATAGCCGACAATTTATTTTAAAGGATTTTATGAGGGGAAATTTGGCCATAAATGCATTAATATAGGCTTTATGCAGGGAAATCGTGCAAAAATTTCATCTTATTAGTAGGGTTGGCAGTATTCAAAATTAAACTATTTGATAGATTCTCCCACATAACTCGAATAGAGATAAGATTTCCAAAGAAAATATTTAGTGACCCTAATGGGCAACCCCCACGGTTTTTTTTTAAAAAAAATACAGCAGAAAGCTGGAATTTGGTATAGTAGTAGCTTATGACAGTAGAATGTCGAATTAAAAGTTAGATTCCTAATAATTACACGAGTTCTGCACTGCAGGTTATTTTTTGTCTAAATTCCCCTCATAAAATCCAAACTTACAATACTTCTTTATTACAAAGGATTGTAATTATAATTAGGTTGAGCTGTATTAGTTTAGTAGTAGTAGTGTATAGTAATATAGGTCCAGTATGGACACGCAGTTGTTGGTTTAATGATGTAGTAGTCCTTGTAATTATCATTAAACCCAAATCTCACCTCAGTACAACAAAAAAGAGTTCACTCCAGTTCAACTATTCTCAATGAGATTTACTTTTACCCACTTGGACTATACACTCTATTAACTGAAAAAAACGAAGCTGGAAAGCATTTTTTATTTCATTATTAAATACAGATTCATATATAAATAATATGTGACAGTCCAATTTAAAAATGTAATTGCTCATAATTTAAAATATTGTTCAATGTTACTTCTTCCAGGCTTTAAAATTCTGAAAGGTTACAGTGTACAGATTTGTATTCGTTTTTACTTGGACTGTCACATAATTCTGTACTCTTATTAACACATGTTGTGGATACACGTAGGTTTATTGATAAACTTTTCTTCTTTGTCTGTTTAACTAAGGATACGTAATCATGGCTTATGACACGTCTGCACTTTTATATGTAAGATAAAACCTGGAATTTTTCCGTTTTTTTTGGCAAGTTAAAAATTGGGACTTTTTAATGGAGATCGAATTTCTTACAAAATTTTAAGGTTAAAAATAAAATAGCAACATGAATTGGCGTTAATTGGCAATAAAATGCACAGGAATGTAAAAAAAATGTCTTAAAACGAAATGTCAATTTCTAAATTAAGATTAACACATTTCTGCCCTTAAATTACACGATTTCTTAAACTAAATCAAACGTAAGACCAGAAAAAATTCTAATTAAAACAACAGTTAAGTTAACATTTTTATTGTCAAATCAGCAAAAAAAGACAAATTTCACACAAGCCACAAAAAACAAATACTAAAACAAAATGTCTTATCAAAAAATAATAAATCCCAAAACAATCTGCAGGATATTTGCATTAAGATAAGCCTTACAATGTTCAATATTACTGCATGTTCAATCAAACAATGTTTCAACTGAATTCAACATTGTTCATTTCAACTATTTACAAAATAAATAAGATAAGCATGAAGAAGATAAGCGCAAATAAATAAATGATGATGTGTTCATTTAATACAGGGAAAAAAAGCCGGTGTATCATCACAATGTGCTGGCAATGTGCTATCTAGCAATATAGCAAATAAATAAATCCCTATACCTATGTCTGGCTTCTTGGCTGGAAAAATAGAAAATTCAAGGGACGTATTCACTAAATCCCACACATTATTTTAACACCTTTTTAATTCTTATTTTAATTAATTTTAATCTTATCCTAAAAATGTATTATTTTTTTTATTTTCCTATCCTATGCATGTTAAATTACTTTAAATTACCCTTATTTATATAAATGAATTGAAAAATGGGACTTGCCGGCCCTGTCTTTTACTATTACAACTTGTTCCCATGTTAAAATGTTATAGTAGTAGTATTTTATTGAATGAATGAACACTCTTTTCTCTGTTATAGAAATGTGACTAACTAGCAGCAGCAAAAAAAAGCCGTCCATTCCATGATTCGGTATTCCGAACAGCTTTCAAACTACCTATTTATGCAAGTGAATTTTTTAAAGGACTGCTCGGAAATTTCGAAAAATTAGATTTTTTTTGTCGCAAAAAAAAAACAGGTCAAAATAATGTTACAATACGTTTGAATATATTTGAACTGGATGGAATTACCTAATTATTTTTTTTAATTTAGATTAATTTTTTTTAAGCATTTAGGGGACACGATTAAAATAATTTTGGGTAATTTAAATCGACATTCGGGGTACTTTGAAACTCTATAAAAATTAAAAACCTAGCCTTTGACCTATATAAAATGGTGACAATTTAAAATTATATCAAAATATTGTTTCAAATATTCGATACGTTTACATACATTTGAAACCATTGGTCCTTCAGACCGGAGAAAATTTTTGAACCTTAATGAAATTATCTAATTAATTTTCCATGAAACTCAACCCTAAATTAGATCTATTTTTTTAAAAAAAATTATAGAACCTAATGTCGAATAAGACCAAATTCGGAGTATTGTGAACCACTATAAAAATCAAACTCCATAGCCTTTAAGCTATATATAAAATCGTGAATTTTTTTCTTCGTCATTTTACGAACGGACCTTTTTACTATTAGAAATGTTGTAGGAAAATAAGTCGTAGGTATTATAATAGTAGAGACCGGATGGGGTATAGTGATAATAGTAGTAGTGGTTTCTACTAGCTATGCTGTCGGCTCTGACTGGAATGTCCTTGAGTTTAAGTTAAAGACCCCAGCTCAGTTTTCTTCTTCTTCTTTCATGTGTTTCAGATACAAAATCATAAAAACTGAGAGGTTAGAAGAAAGCACAACCCCCCTAGTATCAAAGACCCCCCTCAACCTTTTACTTTATCCCCACATACTAAAGCCAAGCTTCAAAGTCTCAGACTTTAAGGGCCGAATTTTTTTTACAGCGCCCCTTTGACTTTGTTTTTATTTAATTTTAAATAATTTTGACCTTAATTTGGAAATCAGAATAAAATTTAAATTTGATTAGCTTGAAATAAAAACTTTTAAATGAGACTGTAGTTTTTTTAAAATTAATTTTGCCCTTAATAATTTAAATTCTAGGGGCCTAATTATAATTGTATTTTGTATCTTCGGATGTTTTTGTCACTTCTGCTAATTTTATATTTTAATCATTGAAAAAAATGTGGCTCACAATTTGATAGGATTTTAGAATTTACAGCGCCCCTTTGAACTTCATTTTTTTATTTAAATAATTTTGACCTTAATTTAAACTGTAAAAATTAATTTAAACTTTAAAATTCCAAACATTTCATATAAAGCATATGTATTTTTGGTGAAAATGTTCCAATAAATTAAAACGCTGATTTCTAAAGTTCTTAAGGAGAATAAATGGTTAAAATTAGTTTAAATAGGCAATAAATGGACCTTAATTACCCCATTTTAATAAAAAATATTTTGCTTTTGCTAAAATTAGGCACTAACAAATTAGAAGATTTAAATTTAAAAAAACTAACGAATAAGATATTATTTTGTATCTTCAGATATTTTGGCCATCTCTGCTAATTTTATATTTTAATCATTGAAAAAATATGTTGAGTTATTTCATATGAATTTAATTTTTTTAGGAAATTAAGAAATATTTTCTCAAAATTCTAAAATACTTGTCATTGAAAAAAAATTGTGGGTGAAAATTTGATTTTTTTTATTTCATTAATATTTTGAATGTTTAAAGAAGTTTAAAAAAATCCAATTTCTAAAATATTTTTGTCACTTAATTTTTTTTTGTTGGCTCAAAATATCTTTTTTTCAATCCAAATTTATAATTTTTAAAAATTAAAAAAATGATTTTTCAAATTTTTAAAATATTTTTGGCATTCAAAAAAAAATATTTTTCGGACCAAAATTTTGATTTCGTGTCTTTCATCAAAATTTAAAATTTTTAGGCAATTAAAATTTTTTTAAAAAAAAAGTCCATTTCAATTTGTAGATTGTTCCTCCCCTGTGTACTGCTCTTGTCTGTCTAGTCTGGGTTTTTAGTGCAATCCGCGCTCGTTTTTCTTTCTTCTGCCTCTCTGCCTTTGCCACCACCACCACTGGCATAGCTCAGTCCATTGAACGACGCATCTTTTGCTACCTACTAAATACTACTCCTCTTCAGCATCTACTAAAAATCCAAAAATCCCGTCCATATTGTGTGTGAATTTGGTCGAAATTTCCATTAAAAAATGCCGATTCCGAGGCAGAAAAGTTGTGGACTTTATCCCAGGAATGTGTTTAAACAAAGTGTCAATTATTTGGAGGACGAGGAGTTCGGAAACATCAATTTCGAGGTAAGAAACTTATTTGGAAATATTTATATTATAAGGAGAAGCCGGTATATTCTTTACACGGCATATGGTGCAGAGGGGCCAACCCATGTGTATCCACATATATATAGCAGCAGCAGCAGTTTTTTTTAGAGTTACAAGCCGGCTTAAAAATACGCCATATGGATAAAGGAATTCAAAGTTTCGGAAACTTTTTCAATGTTTCTGAAGTAGCTTGAGTATTTTTGGATCATTTTCAGAGGTTATTTTAGGGATTTTGAGCGGTTTTGAATAGTTTAAAATGGTTTAATTTTAGGTTGTAATTTGAGAATTTTTTTTATGAATAAAGGAATTCAGAGTTTTAAAAGTGGTTCGGAAACTTTGGAAATGTTTCTTAAATAGTTTGGGGATTTTTTTGAATCGTTTTCAGAGGTTTTTTCGAGGTTTTAAAGGGTTTTGGAATTGTTTAAAATGCTTTAATTTTAGGTTGAAATTTCGGAATTTTTGAACTATTTAGTGCAGATTTTAAGGATTTTTGTGCTCGAAAATCAGTTTTTTTATAGATTCGAAAGTGTGTCCACTTAAAAAGGTTTTGCGTTTAAATTAGTGCAGATTTTCATAAATATTTCCGGTAATTTTGAGGCGTTTTTAAATGGTTTAAGAATTTTGGGAGGATTTCTGAGCTATTTTTATTTATTTTTGAAGGTTTTGATGAGTTTTTAAGATTTTTATGGGTTTCTTTGTGTTTTTTCAAGATTTTTGCACGAAAATCAGTTTTTTAAAGGCTCAAAAATGTGTTAAAAAATTGGATTTTTCTTTTGATTTATTTTGTGAATTAATTGCTTTTGAATTGGTGCAGATTTAGACACATTTTGCATAAATATTTCCTCTAATTTTTAGGTTTATTTAAGAAATTTAAGCCCTTTTTGCACACTTCAATATTTACATATTTCTTTTTTTTTTTTTTTTAAATACGATATTTTTGATCGATTTTGGATCAAAATTTTGAACCTAAACACGAAAGCCGGCTCATAAATAAATGCATAAATAATAAAATGTTAAATAAAATACAATTATAATGTAAATTAACCGTTAGCTACAAAAGTATTATAAAAGTCCGCTCTCGTATTAAAATTTATTTACAAAACATTTCCACATTTTTCTCCAGAATTTATCCAGCTATTAATAATATTAAGCATTAACTGTTTTTCATTAGAAATGCAAAATGTTTATACAAAATATTAATTCAATTTCCTTTTGGCCAAAAATATAAACAAAATTCTTAAATTAAATTGCGATTACAAACTAATTCCTAATAAAAATAGCATTTTTAATCGACTAAAAGTAATTAATTTAATAATAAAAAAAACTAAATTAAATCAACGATTTCCAGCTGCTATAAAACTAAAAGTGAGTCACATTCTTATATTGAAAAAAAAATGCTTATCTAGAATTCTAGAGCAGATTTAATTATCATAAAAAAAGCATAAAAAAACAGACAGACGAGCAGCAGGTGTCAAGTGTTATTTTTTTTATTTTTAAATAAACACATTTTCTATTTTAAATTTTAATAAATATTCAAATTTTCAATCCCTTCCGTTATCATATTTTAAATACATTTTAAATAAATTAAAAAAAGATTCAAAAAGCCGGTAGCCCTAAAAAACATAAAAAAACCAATAAATCTTTCAATACTGAAATGAAATGAAATCTTAAGAGATAAGAAAAAAGGTTAAAACTTTCCTCTATATGAAATTCGATAAGTTATTGACGATAACGATTTTAATTATTATTATTATTATCGTCACATGTCTTATCTTAATAATAATATCCAAATTTGAAATGTGATCCTTACTCCTTACAACACAACTTTAAATTATTTTTAAGACAATAGACAAAGGAATTTCTGTCTTTGTCTCTCATTCAATTTAAATATAAATATCTGGATCTTATTTCTTAAGAGGTCAGAGGTCAAAATAAATCATTTCCTTTCCCACCAGATTCTTCAAGTATTTATTGGCACTAAATTAATATAAATTGATAAATCGCACATATCAATTACATAGCACTTATATATATGTATAAGTTCACCTTGGACTCGCAGATTTTTTCCGGTAATTTAAGAATTATAAAACATTTTTGCACATTTTGGCAGCATTTTTTGAACGATTTTGGATCAGAATTTTGAATATTTTACAACCTAGACTGATAGCCGCAACAAAGCCGGTTCATAAATAAGAATTTGGCTAAATTAATGAATAAATCGCGCATATTTATGATAAGTGCGTATCTGGAAATACTAGCTTAAATAGATAAGTTCACCTTGGACTCTTGAATAAGTTGAATAACGGCGGAGATGGCTTTATATTTATAACGGAATTAATATAAATAATATAATATATATAATAAAAGAGCAGATGGCCTATTTGAGATTGCATGCAATTGTTCTTTCTTCTCCTAAGGAAATTTACTAACCAGCCGGCTTATTTATTACATTAGCCTAGGTACACATTTTAAAATATATTTTTTTTGTTAAGAAAAAAAAGGTAAAGTCTTGAAGGTTCTTGTCGTCCTTAATTCTATTCAATTTAAGTCTATAGATACAGAAGGGTTCCTTTTTTTTGAAGAAAAGAAAAATAGTGAAAAGTGGTCTAGATATTTCTTAGGTAATTCTTTTATTCGATTTTGTTATTTTGTTGGGTAGAAAAAGGGTCTTAGGCCTTGGGATAAATAAATGTGCCACGTAAGAGTTCAGAATTCGGCTAGAAACGTTTTGATCTCACATGAACAATTATTATTATTCATAGACGAAATGCCTGGAAATTTGTGGAGTATTGACTCATTGTATAAGGGGCTGTCCATATATCATGTGATTGTAAAAAACCAAATTATAAGCACAAAAAATTATGTAGGTTAAGTGGCAGGTGGTTAGGTTTATTTTTTATATTTTTTGTTCGCTATGGACAACCCCAACTGGATTAAAACGTGGGCTGTAAAAACTAAAATGTGACTCATATGCATGCAATCCTCCCTCTATAATAATATTGTATTTAAGAGTGCAAAAAAACTGTGCAAATATTTATTTATTAATATTTAAGACCAGAAAATTTGAGCTTTGTATGATTATTTTTGAAAAAAAAAACCCGTGGGGGTGGCCCAATAGAGTCAAATCTTTAACGGCTTGTAATTTTGATAAGTGCAAAAAAATTGTGCAAATATTTATTTATTTTATTTATTTATTTGAATTGCAGCAAATGGACCCGTTGATCCTGCCGACCCCACCTCGGTCACCGAATTCCAAGTCTTCATCATATTATAACGGAGGAAGTCAAGGAAGTAGTGGGAGTGGGGGTAGCAGCATTGGTGGCAGTGGGGGTCTTATCCCAGATCCGATCCTGGACGATTTGTTCCAACTACTTGAAGAAGATCAGAATGACGAAGATGAGATCTTATCTTCGAGGAAGAGGAAAATCAGCGAAATGTCTCTTCTTGGGAATACTGCGGCTGCAGAAATGTCACTCGATAATGCACTTCTCGAACTTGGATTTGTTCATGGTGAGTTTCAAAATCTCTATCCTTTCAATGTTGATAAGCTCCACCCACAATTTTTTTTATTCTTATCCTACATTGTATTTGTTTTGGGTTGATTTGGAAGATTTTAAAAGACCGGCGAATAAACACGCGCTGAGCACGTGTAGTCTACAAACTGTAAATTATTCGGCGAATTTTTGTTTCAAAAAATATTTTAACTGAAAATTCTTCCAAAATTACTTCCTATCCTTTCAATGTTAATAAGCCGCGCCCTAAAATTTATTTTATTCCTATCTTACAATGTATTTTCCTCACCGGTAAAAAAACACGCGCTGAGCACATGTTCAATAATAATTGAATTGAGGTCACAGCTATAATTTCAATATATTTTACTGATTCTTCCTATCCCTTCAATATAAAAAACTCATAATTTTTTTTATTCCTATCCTATGTATAATGTATAAATAAACTAATATATATTTCTCTTATAATTTAACAGAACACAGCGAATCCCCGGACAGTGACGCTTCCTACTTGATCGACCACTTGCTAAACAGTTATCACTCTAACGATACGATAGACTACGAGTCGCCCCCACCGACAAATCCTCCCAGCCCTATGCAGCACCAAAATAACTATTACGAAGAAGACGAAGAATTGTCACCCCCACTGATAAAATCCGAGCCTCAGTCTTCAGCGGCGAGCTCCGTAGATTACGAATCCGACCACGACAGTTATACCGAAGATTTGCTAAAAGATTTCGAGAGTTTCGACACATTTGAAAAATTAGCTTCATCTTCATCAAATAAAGAAAGTGTTGAAAATTTCATCGGAAATATGCTGAATTATGAAAACACTTCATCAGATTTAGAAGCAAATTATTCGGACTCTGAAGACTCTGAAGAAGTAGTGAAAGCCAAGAGGGTGAAATTCGATTCGGAATCAAATGACTCTGAACTAATGAAGAATGATATAATGTGGAATGCACCGAATATGAATCTGAACATGTTTGGCACTTTCGGCGATTTATTGAACATGGAAGGGAATTTTATAAATTCGGATTTGATTTGTGCGGGTGAAGAAGAAATAGAAAGTTGTGAAGATTCGGCTGAAGATATTAAACTGAATTCGAATAATTATGAACTAGAATACATCAAGAATGCGTGTCTCAATGACCATTCTTATGCGGCTGTTAAACCTGTAGGCAAACATAGCAGTGGCAGTGGGGGTCAATTATTAAATGGAGAGGAAGAGGACGAAGACTATTATGAAGAAGATAGGATTAAACAGGAACAAGTAGAGATCGAAATCGAAGACGTCAAGCCTAATCTACATCACTTGAATTCAAATCAGACGCTAATGTCAAGCTCCGTTATCAGCTTTGATAAGATACAAAAGAAAACTAAAATACTTGTACCACTTAAACATCTTATGGAAACTTTACAACAAAAATCTTATCTTGTGAGTCCACTTGGGCCAGGCAAGAAGGTTATACGACTTACTGGCACGGGAGAGACTGTCAAGGGTGAGTTTATCTTTTTTTAATTCGAGTTGTAGATTCGATTCCCAGCAGGTCTACGCAAAAAATTGGACAGTTTTTCATGACTAATTGTAATTGAAAGTGTACTTGTAAGTACAAATAAGTCCCCCCTTTCGTATACCCACAATGTTATTTTAGGTTCGATTCCTGGCGTAGATTTTTGTAGATTTTTCTGACCCAATTTGCAATTCCAAAGCATTAAGCTCAGCCCAGGCTCCAATTACCATCAAGCTCTAAGGCTCGAATCCCAACAGGGCCACAAATTTTTTGCATTTTTTCCTGACTTTGTCTTTATTCCAATTTTAATAATGTTTTCACTCAACTAATGTCCAATTTTCTTTTTCCAGGAGTGTTCCAGAGTTCGATCTTAACGATGCCTCAGTCTTCATCATCACATAACTCGAGTAGCAGTGGCAACAGCAGTAAGCCGTCAGGGCACAACGTCCGTAAGCGTCCGCACAATCCAATTTTAAACACGCGCTACACTTCGCCAAAGTTAATGGAGGCCGTGTCAAGTACAACATGTGACGAACTTCTCTCCTCGTCATCTTCCCAACTTCCACTAGTGACGAAAAAGAAGACGAAAGCGCATAACA
This sequence comes from Vertagopus arboreus, assembly GCA_034698485.1. Taxonomy (NCBI): domain Eukaryota; kingdom Metazoa; phylum Arthropoda; class Collembola; order Entomobryomorpha; family Isotomidae; genus Vertagopus; species Vertagopus arboreus. The sequence goes on along the minus strand of JAQGBQ010000574.1, from coordinate 8,848 downwards.
ATATGGAGCGAATGCGTCGCATCGATTTGCGCAATTCTTTCGACAATTTAAAGAAACTTGTTCCTATCCTAGCCAAGAGTCCTAAATGCTCTAAAGTCGAAATCCTTAAAAAAGCCGAGGAATATATTCGAGGACTTCGAACACAAGAAAAAAAACTTATCAAAGAGGAACAATCGTGGAAAATTAAATTACAACAAAATAAAAACAGACTTGAGCAGAATTAGACAAACTATTTGATGACTTTTTCAATCTATTATTATTATACAAGACTTTTTTGAATTTTTGAATGTTTTTTTGAAGTTTTTTTTGCATTAATTATAATTATCTTATGACACGAGTCAATAATATTTAAAACTGTTTTGTTAGTGCGTTTTTTGCTCAAAAGTATATAATATTAATATATATATATATCTTGATGAAACTATTAATTATTTAAGAATATTCTCTTTTGTATGTTTTTCTTTCCTTGTTTTTTTTGATGATGATGATTTGTATTTGAAGCTACAAATTTGTATTTAGAATTTATTTAAAAATGTAGTTGTTTTTTGGATGTAGTTTGTTAGTTATTAAATGTAGTTGTTATAGTTGATTGATGATGTTGTAGTTGGACAAAAATCTATCCTGGGCTAGACTAAAAAAATATAAAAATTATTATATATATTATATCGCTGTTAAAGCTAATTGTTGCTTTTACTATATGTTTATTATGGAGGTTTTTAAAAGGATAATAAAAAATATTATATACTGAGATTTTGGGGGTTTTTAGCGTTTTTTAGTGCATTTTTATTCGGCATTAATCGATTGGTTTTGATATTGATTTAAGTTTAGGTTCAGAAAAGTAGTTGGTAGAGCCATTTAAATTGCCAAAAATTCGGGAGTCTTATCGGGATTTGAACCCGGACACTCTGATCAGTCAGAAGCGTTTTAATATTGATTTGGAGTTCAGGTGCACCTCAGAAAGTAGGTTTTTTTAGTTAAATTAATTGTTCCAAAATTGCTACAAACTCCTTTGAATTTTTTATGTTCTATTCCACCATAATTATTTTTAAATACGGAAATAAGCCTATTATTATTATAGAGTTCTTTGGTTTTTATTCGTTTTAGGAACTGTAATTTTGTATGATTTCCCCTCATAACAATTACGAAAAACATTCAGAGGTAGAAATGATTTCGAGTCACAAATTCATACATTTTATAACATTATTTGAATGAATATTAAAACAAATTTAGTTCGCATCTATTTTTTCAGACAAAAAACCATTTTTTTTATAAACAGGATATAAAGTTTTATAATAATAACTGTATTACATTCTTCCTTTATAAATATTGTCGGTATGGGATGGAAAAATGTGGATTATTAAATGTGCTTTTATAAATTGCATGTTAAACAACCCGTGTTCATTTATATAGACATTTCCTATCTAATTACATGTTTGCCATAAAATTGCAAAAAATGCCACAAATATTTATTTTTTTAAAATCCTTTTCAAAACATATATTTCGGGTTTATTAAATTAAAATAATTCGTAATGCTTAGTTTAGAGAAACAAATTATTTTCGGTTCTTAAATTAAATTAAAATCTGACTGGCACAATAATTTCTAGTCGATAAAAATTCCTTTAAAATCTTTAAAAATCTCGACATTTCTTATAAAAAATACACATTCTTTTCTAATTATTTAGGACTAGTAATTTTGAATACTTTCTCTTGTAATTGTAATTATTTCTTAGCAGGATTCGAACTCGGGAATAGAACGAACAAAGAAAGTTGAGCTAAGGCTATCACACTTCCGATGAAATTGGTGAACTGCATGTAAAAATCGGAAGCAAGGACGCCATAAGCCCACCACTGCGTACACACCAGGAACATACTCAGGATTAGTGGAAATGGCAAACTCGATGTGGATCCAGAACGAAGCACTTCTCGCTAAAAATTACATTTTCAAAAAAAATAAATATTAATTTTTGCATAAAAAAATTTGCATAACAAAATCAAATCAAATAGCTTATAAACAGGCAGAATAATTAAATGGACGTAGGCTCCGCCCAGAAGAGATTTGGATTGGTACACTGCATTTGAATTAGCCAATTAGCAGCTCTTGTGGGTGGAGCCTACGTCTATCTTATTATCCTGATTTTTAACATTTGAGAGAACAAAAACGAAGAATTTATTTAAAATATTTTTAAAAAAAATCAAAACTGGCGAAAACACGCTAATGTTTTCAAATTCCGACCAGACAGATTAGATCGACGTAGGCTCCGCCTCGAAGAACTTTTTTGTTTTTTTTTGTTAGCTCTGGATTGGTTCTGTGTATTTGAATTAACCAATCCAGATCGAAGTGTGGAGCCTACGTTCATCTTATTATTCTACCTGAACTCTTTAAGATTTGAGGAACAACATTTTAAAAAATTGTTTAAAATATACAAAAAATTGAAATTCAACATCAAAACTGTCGAAAAATAGTTCAAAAATTCCCGATTCGACAAAAAATGAATAGCTTATACACAGATAGAATAATAATTAAATCGACGAAAGCTCCGCCCAGCAAAGCTTTTTATATTTTTCTTCGCTCCGGATTGGTTAATTTTAATGCACAGATCCAATTAGGAGTTCTTGTGGGTGAAGCTTACGTCCATCTTATTATCCTGCCTGATGTTTTCTTAGATTTCAGGGATTTTTTTTAAAAATTCTTCGAAAAACATCTCGAAAAACTGATCTTATCTTACGACGACTTACTAAAGCAACAAGTGGGCTAGCACATCCAAGAATAGTGACGAGAACACAAACAAGTCCCAGATTGTCGATCGTCTTCAATGAATCTTCTGCTTTACTTCCGTTAACATACATTAAGATAAGCGACAAGAATCCAATCGCTGTTAACAACTGACGAAGCATCAGCGTCTGCAAATTCAAATTAACAAAATGGTTTCAATTAGCATTTTAATTCAAAATTATGGAGATTTATTTTATTTTTTTATTCTGACTTTCTGTAAGTCAATTTGAGCTCAAATAAAAAATCAGCGTTTTACCCGTTAAAAACCAGCACAGAAAACAAACGATGAAAAAAATTTAAAATTAATTCATCGAAATCGTAACAAAATAATAATTAAAAAAATATTAGGTCAAAGGTCATTCGTTTCTGTTAGAAATTTGAACAAAAAACGACAAGTGGTTCAAAATCTAGTCAACATTTTAAAATTAACAAGTAGCTGAGCTTATAACTTGTGAAGCTTATGGATAACAAAAAATTTGATAAGTTGATCAACATCAATTAATTAAATATTTAAAGTCAACCTTGCCAGCCTGACCGCCAGTACTTGAAGTAAACTTGAGAAAGACTAGAACGTAAAAAGCGTTGAGCAGCGTCCCCACAATGTTGCAATTCACTATCGTACTGTCCCCTGCAATTAATTAATTAAATATAATTACAATTTAATCAAACAACTAATTTAACTTATCACATAGTAGTTTAAAAAATCGATGAGAAATTGGATAAGAAAAATAATTGATTTCGGTGATTTTAACCAAAAAAAAATGACGAAACTGTTCCAACTTTGATAAACGTCGATCAGTTTTGATTTCGATGAGTTTAATGAAACTAAATCGATCAGTTTTTAAAGATTTCGATAAGTTTAATAAAAATTGAACGAAAAAATGACGAAAAAATCATCAAAAATTGGCAAAAAATAACCAAATTCGGTAGATTTTGAAAAAACTAATTAATTTAATCCTGTCTATCCCTTCATTATATAAATAAGCCACGCCCCTCTTCATATCCTTTAATGCTTATCTTATCTTATCTTCATACCCTTGAGATGTCCATAGATAAGCCAAAGAGCGCAGCCAACAGCGCCCATAAGAAACGGCACTGGACTCAGTTCGCCCACACTCCCTTGATTATACAGCCGTCGTACTGTGAACCTATAATCAATTAAATACATCAATTACTTCCAAATTCAATTAATTCTAAATATTCAATTAATTAATTAATAAATTAACTCACATTCCTGAGAGGAACTGTCCAATTGTTGTGATAGAGGCGGAAGTTCCAAGCAAATCTTTCCATCCCGAATAATCAATTAATTCTCTTGCTGGTCCGTCCATATCAATCAATTAATTATCAATTAATTAACAATTATCACAGTTCGATTAACCACAAATAAGGCACACTCCTCTTTCAAATTCCTATATAAAAAAAGTAAAAACGAAATTTTAAATCCTCACACCTTTAAACTTTTAAACTATTAAAGGACAATTAACTAATTGAATAATTCATTAACGAAAGCTGTTGAATGAAAACGCAATTAAAAATCAATTAATTGTTTAAACATTTACTCACCTTAAAATAAATAACGAAGAACAGCTCGTGAAAAGCTTAGTAATTTATTCAGTAATTTACATAGCAATTAGTTAATTTAAAGTTAATTAACTAAACTTAAATAGAGCACTAATTGCAATATTTGCAATTGCTTTCTATTTTCATTTTATTTAGTTCCACGTCCGAATATTTTGCTTTCAGACAAATTTGAATATTTCGCGGGAAAAAAAGCATTGAATTTTTTTATCATAATGCCCCGAATTAAATCAAATTAATTTTTTAATTAATTTCTATTTTAAAAAAAAAATAAAAAATAAAGACCGTCCGGGTAAGTAAAGCCACTAATGTAGACGAGTATATTTCGAAAACGGGAAGACATATTTGATTGAATTTTTTTTAATTACAAGCTTAATGCTTATGTTTTTTAGAAATGGTAGTCATTTCCTTCCTGAGCACTTTGTATTCAATTGCTATAAGCATCTACCAGGCGAGGTCAAAATAGCGTTTTCCCACTTTTGCCTATATATCCTTTGAGATTTTACCCATTACTTTTTTGAATCCATTCAAACTTTTTTGTGATTCTGATCGTATTGAGTATCCTGATTTGTAATCTGGTCAAAGAATTTCAATTCCATGAGCCTGTGGTATATTATGTGGGTTATCCCATTTTGCCATAAATTGCAGATTTTTCTCTTAAAGATAGTTTTTTACTATTTGGCATTGTGTATCAATGCAAGATCATTCCAAAATAAAACATTCTCAGTTTTATGATGCATTTGGATAAAGGGTGTTAGACACCTCTTCAAAAAAAATTTAAAGATAAGTCACAGTGTCCTGGACCCCTTCAAAATGTACGGTTGCGACACTTTTCCTAATTTGCCCATCACTGGTCAGATCAATTTTTTTTAGGAAACTTCGTCACAATCTTAAATTCGTGATGATATTTCACATCCCTAGTATCCTTGGGATGAAAAAATGCTGGTCCCGAAGTTTGGTCAGGGTCAAAGGTCACATTTTTGTCATCATCAAAAACAAGAACTTTTGATTCTATATTTTTGTGAATTTTTCGCAGTCGTCTCTTTGCTCGTTTCATTTGATCTTTGATGTATTTAGGAGAATTTTTTTTGTTCTGGCAATGATCCTCAGATTCTAAACTTTGATTTCCGACACCGTTGACTTGGGTATTCTCAGCTTGGTGACCACATTACGCGCGAAAGTGGCGAGAATCTTTCTGAATTGTCTCTCGACCTTCTTAACTTTTGAAGTGGGGGTTTTGGACATTGGACGGCGACTTAGAAATTTATAATTAGTCTCATCGGATTCCTCATATATTGTAATTATACGATAAATAGTTTTTTTGTGTTTGCCAAGCGAATTGGAGTGGTGATCTGTTTCTTTCTTACTCCTTACGGCTACTTTTTCGTAGTAGTGAATAATTGCATATGCAAACCTCTAGTTTCATTTGCGTGCCATTTCAACAAAAATTTTTTGCAAGATGTTCTTTGATCTTTCCTCTTTCAAATAAAAAAAAATTCCTACTGCAAATTTTTTTTGATAACCCGCAATTTGGCGTTAAATTTAGTGGCTTTACTTACCCGGACGGTCTTTATACTGGATTAGATCATTTCTTATTTCGAAAAACATTTAAGATTTTTATTTCATATTTATTTAGGAAAATTAATCAATTTTCATTTAGATGTTTTAATGTTTGTTTATTTATTATTGAAATAAAATCTCCGGTTCGAAGGACCAATTGTCAATTGCTTTCAACTCAAAGGACTAAAAAAGAATATTTTTGCAACAAAAAACAGTAATTTCTGGACAAACTGCTGGATTTATTAGCTAAAAATCGATTTTTGAAAAAATAATATACACAAAACAACGTTAGAAATTGGTATAACTCGTATGTAACTCCGGTTCAAAGGACCAAAAAACATGACAAAATAAATTTAAACATCATAAGCTCAAAGGTCAAGGCCAAATGACCAGGACATTATCTGTAATTTTAATTGTAAATTGATATAAAAAACATTAAAAATATTCTAAATACATTTATTCTAAATTCTAATGCATATTTTTTGAACTTGTACCCAATTTTAGTCATCTAAATATTATGTACATTTCTAATACTAAAAAAAGTTTCTCTGCCTGTCAAAAATGTGCATTGTCAAAGTCAAATATAAATGAATTAATTAAGATTTATTCAGATTTCCAAAAAGTTACACGGATATTGCTAATTAAATATACATTGATTACGTACTCATAACTCCAGTTCAAAGGACCAAAAAAATATTATAAAATCAATTAATATAAAAAATCATAATGTCAAAGGTCAAAATGGATATAAAAAAAATAAAAACGCACATTTCAATATATTTCTCTTGAACTTATGCCCAATTAAGGTCCAACTATCTAAATATAAAATTTATGTACATTTCTATTACTAATATTAAAACAAGTTTCTTTGTCTTTCTATTTAAATGTGCATTGTCAAAGTCAAATCCAAATGAATTGAAAGATTTATTCAGATTTCCAAAAAGTTACACGGATATTGCTAATTAAATCTATTGATTACGTCTACACGAGTAACGACAATAAAATAATAAAAAACTTTCAATTGCAATCAAGTATTATTCAATAAATTAAATGCATAATATCAATACAACAACTTTTTTTTGGTATCGGTCCAATTCATTCATTTATTTATTTTTATGAGGGGAAATTACTATAACATATTTAAAACAGAATGCAAAATAATGTAGAAAACCCCTCATAAAGAAAATAAAAAGTATTTTGCCGAATAAAAAAAAACAGGTTTTTATCATCAACTCTCTCGACTATTTGACACTTATTAGAACTTGTTAACTCTTGACATTCAGAGGCATTTTTTGGCACATTTGTTTTGCATATTAAAATGCATATTACTTCATATATCGTTTAATAAATATAAATTTGTTGTTATTTATTTTATTTTATTAATAAAAAGACAGGAAGAAAGGAAGTTGATTTTCTTTTACAAAGTTTCCTTTTTTTCACGTGTTGACATTTCCTTATATAAACATAAAGATATTGGAATGAACTTGTCATTAATTGAATTGAAGTTGAGGGATTCGAATCTCTCGAATATTTAATATTTTATTCAATCACTTTAGATTGTGATTGCAATTTTAATCGGAATTCGAATACAAAAATCAATTGAATATGAAGAGATTATTGGTAAGTAGAAAAAAAAATTTAGAGCATTTCGTATGAAATTTCGATAGTGTTTTAAACAACTTTTTTGTAGATTATATCTTCGGTGATGGCTGTAGCTTTTGCTGGATCCTATGGAGGTCAGGGTAGAGGTCAGGGGGGTCAAGGAGGCTATTCAGGGGGCGGCGCTTCTCAATCTTATGGAGCTCCTAGTGGATCAGGCGGTGGCGGCTATTCAGCTGGCGGCGCCTCAAGTTCAGGGGGCGGCGCCTCTCAATCTTACGGCGCTCCAGCGTCTGGCGGCTATTCGGGGGGCGGCGCTTCAAATTCAGGCGGATTTTCAGGCAGTGGGGGTCAAGGCGGTGCAAAAATCACCCGTTTTGTCTCAGTACACGTAGCCCCAGAAGAGCCAGCCTCAGCGCGGCCTTCAGGACCGCGGATAATCCAAGCAGGCGGTGGAGGCAAACGAGATACGCACTACCAAATAATCTTTGTGAAGGCTCCATCCCCAGCGGCACAGCAACAGACTGAAGTGATCCTTCCAGAGCAACCAGAACAAAAGACTTTGGTCTATGTCTTGGTCCGTACTCCAGGGGCAGGGGAACAGGGCGAGGTCAAGATAAGACAACCAGCTCCAACTCAACCTAGTCGACCTGAGGTCTTCTTTGTTAACTACAAGAATGGCGGTGGTGGCAGTGGGGGTCAAGGGTCATCAGGAGGTCAAAATGGAGGGGGTCAAATTGCAGGGGACGGACTTGGAAGTGCGTACGGGTCACCAGCAATTGGTAGCGATTCAGCCGGCTATGGAGCCCCAAGCTCTGCTCCATCTGTAAATTATGGGTCACCAAGTGCAGGGTTAGGGTCAGGAGGTCAAAGTCAAGGTTACGGAGCCCCAAGTGCAGGGTCAGGAGGTCAAGGTGGATCAGGCTATGGAGCCCCTGGGTCAGGGGGTAAAGGGTCATGGGCACCAATTGTAGCTTCATCAGGCTACGATGCCCCATCTTCAGGTCCATCTGAGGCATACGGGTCACCAAGTGCAGGGTCAGGAGGTCAAGTTGGGTCAGGCTACGATGCCCCTGATACTCCTGATTCAGGTTCCGGTGGATACCCAGCAGGCTCTGGGGACTCCGGCTATCCCAGCAGTCCATCAAGTTTCCCTTCATCCTCTTATGGCAGATGATCTCAAAACGCTTATTAATTAATTTGTAGTTAGCTTTTAACGTTTAAAAAGTTTTAGTTTGAGATGATTGACTGATTTAATATTTTATTGAGTGTTTATTTGAATGCGTGTGTGAATGTTGATTTTTGGATGAATAAAGTTAAAAGTATTTTAAACAT
>JAQGBQ010000573.1:0-19261 GCA_034698485.1 Vertagopus arboreus | reverse complement strand
TTTAATATGACATGTCAAAGCGATGCCTAACAATGCAAACCAATTAGCTTTAGAAATAGCCGGCCGATGAGTTAATTAGTTAATTTAATCAATTAACTAATTACATTCGGCGGCTACATAAATTAAATTATAGTTAAGGGTAGAATTAGTCACAAAAAGCTCGTCAAAACCTTTAAAAACGATATCAAATTTAAATGTAAAAATATTAGAAGATTTCTGAAATAATTTCTATTCATTTGGCTAATTGGCTTTCCATTGATAATTAGTTAGGCTCTTAAATACAAAAGGAATTTAAAATATCTAGTAGGTACAGTAAACCATAAAAATATTTAAGTAATTAAAGAAGTCCATTTAAAAATCCAAAATGTCTCCAGAAAGAATTTTGAGTCAAAAGTCCGATAAACCAGAGGTAATTTTTAGCCATAGCTAAACTCGTCGATAAATTGTATGTAAAGTTGAGTGTAAATTATAGTGCATTGTGTATATAGAAATTGAGTGTTGAATTATTGGGGCTGTTTAGGCTTCAGAGTATTTTTACATCTAGTCACAAATTAAATGTAATTAAAAATTAAATAATAATTAAATATTTAAAATTTAATTCTGTTTGTCCAAAAATTTAAAAAATCTAAAAGTTAAAACAATTACTATCCGAAACTTCAAACTATTTACGTCAATTTGTTTTGTACTTATGATGATATCTGTAATTATTAAATTAACATTGAAGAAAGAGTCATTAAATCTAAGTTAGCTAAAAAGTATAATTACAACTAATTAAGTTTGCGGACTTCGATCCCCAAAAGGTGAGAAATGTTACCAAGTCACAATAAGAAATGAAACTTTCCACACGGGTCTCACGACCTAACTGGACGAGTTCTGTCTTAAAACTATATAAACTGCACTTGGTTAATTACCAAATTATTATCCATTTAGTTAATTAGCAATTAGTTAAATAATTAAATAAATGTAAAATTAATACATCTCACCAAATATTTATTATTAAACATTTTCCGAGAAATGTTGGACTGTTTTCGTTACACAATTAAGTCTGATTTCATCACCGCCACCTTCTTCTGTCTAATTAATGTTAATTGCAATTAAGTTATTCATATTCATAAATTGTAATTAAGTAATATTGTTCTTATGGTGCAGGAAGGGCGTTTTAACAAAACACCCTATAATATATAAATATATATTATGAATCTCTCTTGAAACTTTGGTTGTGTCTCTGATTACTTAATCAACAATTAATAATTTATCCTCTATTTAACTACTAACTTAATTCCAAAAGAAAAACACTCGGGGTTCTATTTGTAATTTTTATATATTTTTTTTCATTATAGTCTCCATAAATAAATATGTTACTTTTAGTACTTATTATTATGTTGTTAACCAAGTTGTTCGTGTTCATTAATTAAAAGTTAAAAAATTATGAACAAAAAACTATGAAAGTAGGAGTAAAAATAAGGATCATTACAATGAAAAAAATAAATGTGCAAGTTTTCCAGAATAATTAAAGGTTCAAATATGATGTATTTATTTACTTATTCATCATAACTTTTCATAATTAATAATTTTAATAATCTAATAATTACAAAAATCTATTGGCAGAACTTTAATCACTTTTTTTAACGAAGGAAAAGCATATCTTGATAATAATTTGTGATTTGAATGAGGAATTCTTTTTTTTCGTATACATTTTAATGAGTATAAATTACAAAAGTCTTAGCTTACATTATAATTATCATAATTACTATTTTTATATAATTATTCTTTTGATCGAGCAGTTCAGTTCCATAAACAAATCCAAAATAAATCTTGCTTCTCAAAATATGTATACGAATGGGAAAAGTTTATAATTGTGTAATTTCAGCATTTATTTTCCTTACAATATCAGTGTTGGAAAAATATATTTCTTGTTTTCTATAAAGTTTAGAAATCTAGCGGTATTCTCGTCATACGAAACCGTATGAAATGTGAAGCCGAAAAAGAAGAAGTTTGTCCATTTGGATTTTATTTCCCCAAGTTTTTGATAAAACTGGAAAGATCATATTCCTCCTCGTATAATTTATCCTCCCAGAGTTCCGGCAAGTTTTCGAGCACATTTTTATATGCACCCACAATCCCTCCAACATCTTCCTTTCGATCTCCTCGGTGATCTTCTTTTTTGTCTTGTAGCACAAACAGATCTAGAAGCTGGAATAAATATAAAATATTATCAATTCCGTGTATCTTCATACTTTTAAATAAAACATCTGGAGAAGCCTCGAAAGATCCAAAATAAGTTGTAGTTTACCTGGTCTGTAGCCATCGTCTCGATACAAGAATTTTCTTGGCTGATAACCGTGTTGGCCGTCATGAGTTTGAACTTTTGCAATCTGTAAAAGAGAATAAACATTAACTTTTAATTACTACCCAGAGGAGAATTGGCAATTAGATTAGTTGGATAAAAGATTAGCAAATTAGGACTTTAGTAGATTTAATTTCTCAAGAGGATCAAGTTCTTAATTATTAAAGCAAGACACAAAATACAAAATTAATGCTCTCTATATAAAGAATGAGAACTGGAACTTACCCCATGATTTTTTCTTCCAATGTCCCACGAGTAATCAGTCGATAGACATTGACAACTTTTTTCTGTCCTATTCGATGAGCTCGATCCATAGCCTGCAAGTCTCTCATTGGATTCCAGTCATGTTCCACAAATATTACCTGCCACAATTGAGAGAAGCAAAAAACTTTATTAGACCAGAATTCATCAAAGGCGACCGATGAGGATACACAAAGACAATCCAACCTATGATATTGACACATGGCAAACAAAGCTTCATCAATGGCGTTTAATGATTGCTAAAGGTAATTTTTGAATTTAACTCAAAATTTCGATATGAACCGCCCCCTACAAGTATAATGGATTTCCATTATTGCATATATTTTTAACGGAGCTTGCAAAGTCAATATTACTGACCGATCTTAAGAGCACTAGATCTTAGACGTGCTACAGAAAACCTCATTTATTTGTAGCAAGTAAACAAAGTTCATATTACAGGAGAGTTGGTCTTGATTGGAGACGAAACAAGAGTATTTAAATCACGTTCGACCAATATATTACTTACCGTGTCTGCTCCCGTCAAATTCAATCCGAGTCCACCAACTTGAGTTGTCAAAAGAAGAACGTCAATTGAGGGATCGTTGTTGAAGCGAGTCACTAGAGAGTGACGTTGCCCAGCTGGAACGCTCCCATCCAATCTCAAATATGTCACAGATGGCAAATGAACTCTGGAAATGGAAAGGCAATTTGCTAGAAACACAGCTACAAATTCACAAACAGTTGTCGAAGTAATAATAACTTTACTTACTTAAGCAGATCTTTTTCCAAAATATCTAACATGACTTTGAGTTGACAAAAAATCAACGCTCTGTGTTGACTCACAACAGCAAGATTTTCAGGCAAGTTGTTGGTTGTGTCTGTAACTCCAATTCCACAATCTAACAGCAGCTGTCTGTAATTGGAATTTTTTTTTTAAATTCCAGTTTAAAAATAGTTTAGAAATATGAATTTTGAATTTAAAGAGAGAAAAAAAAACTCACTTTAGAGCAGGCAATTTAGCACTGTGATTTATATCATCCAAAGTTGATTTATTTTGGTTCAGGCTATTCATAATCGATGTATACTTTGGATGTTGAACTGTCAAAACCAGTTTCGGATGATTGCAAACTTTTCGCAAATATTGAAGGGCCTATTTTTAAATAAAAAATATTGCATTATTAAGAAAAATGATTATTATTAGACCATTTAGAAAAATTTCGCACGTACCTGGAAAATATGTGAATGTTTCGAAGGATCATCAGCAGCAGAGAAAGTATCTCTGAGGCTTTGATGAGCTCTAGTCCTAGCAAAGTCCTCATATAATTGTTCTTGAATCGAACTGAGCTCGCAATAGTAATCCTGTGTGATTTTAGGAGGAAGGTCTTGAAGCACATCTTCTTTCAGCCGTCGCAAAAGGAAAGGCAGTGCCTGTCGATGCAAAGATTCCATTGCTAAAGCTCCAGCTTCTTGATCCTTAGGTGAACTTTTAGGGTCACGTGCGAGGAGTATCGGCCTTGCAAATCGAGCAGAAAATTGTTTCTCAGTTCCCAGAAATCCAGGCATCAAAAAGTCAAAGAGAGACCACAGTTCAAGAACATTGTTCTGTATTGGAGTTCCACTCAATATCAGTCGATGACTTGATTTCAGTTGCTTGATTGCCCGAGATATCTTGGTTTTCCCGTTTTTTATAATATGTCCCTCATCCAGAATGCAGTAATTCCACCGGATAGACGAGAAGAAGTCAATGTCATTTCGAACAATGTCATAAGAAGCTACGACAAGATTATGAGACGGAACCTTGGATTTGAGCTTGTTTCTTTCGACTGGAGGTCCATGGTAATGTAGTGGGTTTAGAAACTCACGGGATATAAACTTTTCTATTTCATAGACCCAATGGCCAGTCAATGTTGGAGGACATATAACGATTGATGGTAATGGAATGTTTTCTGGATCATCCTAACAATCATCAACAAGAAATTTAAGTATGTGAATAAAGTGTCACTATACACAAATTCAGTATGAATTATTATATCTACGTACCTTGCTTTTTGCCTCCTGTTCGAGATGATCACTACCAAGGATACAAATACTCTGCAGCGTTTTTCCCAATCCCATATCATCACATAGAATTCCATGAAGTTTGAATTTGTTAAGAAATCCAAGCCAATTGACGCCAGATTGTTGATAAGGACGTAGTTCTGCGTTTATGGGGACAGTGATTTTATATTCTGGAATTTTAGAGGGGTTTAGTAATTGTTCTAAGAACTCTCGTTGTTCCCCCTTTTGCTGAACTAGGTCAGCAGGCAGATTTGGTGGATCTGGAACTCCACCTTCAAGTGGCATCAGTCTAACCAACGTTGCAAATGTCAGAGAGGCAAGCATCCGAACAGGTTCGTCTTGATCACTCATTCGACCTAACACAAGAGTCAAGAATCGAAATTTTTAAATGGATTTTAAATTCTATTAATCAATAAGCTATAAAATACTCACCAAGAACTGGTACCACTAGAAGTACAATGTAAGGTAGCAAATTTAAACCCAACTTGTCAACAATGCACCACACAGCTTCGATAGCTCCTTGCCTAGTCACTTCATCTTTTGCAGCATCGAATTTAGGTATAACTTCTTTTGATACGATAGGCATAACTTTTTCTGGAATTAAATCAGCCCAAACAGCCAGGCATCTTGATGCCATATGACGAACTGCTCGGACCTTATGACTCAGCAATGAACATATCTTTCTGATTTGAGCCTCCAACTGAAAAGTTGATAGTAAAACTAATTAATTAAAGAAATTAACGAAAATAGAAATAGATATTATAGTGTTTTATTACCATTGGAAATAAATCTTTGTGAAAATTTGGTGAGATTACTTCCAAAACTTGAAGAGCATCAATAGTAGGTTTCAGCTCATCAAAATTGGCTTCATGGTCTAAAGAAACAACGAAACTTTAGTGTTTTTAAAAATTAACATTATGCATTCATAATAAAGTTCGAAATCTTACCAGGTGCTAAAGATGTAGATTCCAGCACACCAAATGTCAATTCCCATAATTTCGACACTTTGTTTGGTAAGTCTGCGCCGAAATATCTGACAATACCTCTAAGAGCAAAAGTAGCACCTCGACGTTGAATAATTGGACCTTTGTTTGCTTCGTATTCAGCAAGTTCTTCTTGCTTTGTCATTTTCTTTGATACATTTCCAGAACCAGGTGCATCTGGCCCTGTTAAAGTTGTCAGTGAGAGAATGCCAGAAACATCGTCGATTGGTGGAGAATGATCTTTTTCTGAACACAAGAAAGTTGACAAGTTCTGAATTATTTTTGGATTTGGACATGGATCTCTGGTCAAGATTAGATCCATCAATTTACACAGATGATCTGCAGCTGCTCTCTGGAACAAAACATTCTCTTCTCTTTTCACTGCATCCATCAAAGGTTTTACGACTGGATTCAATTTGTCAGGTAAGAAAGTTCCGATGCTGCAAACAGCTCCAGACACAGCAGCTAGTGTCCTGTAGAAAAATAAAATGTCATTTAGTTCAATAAAACAGCTAGCTTCTTTACGAACAACTTTTATCTATAATAAAACTTACATGACATTCAAAGCAGCAAACTCAGTGGTTGTGGAAGTCCAAAGAGTTTTCACAGTTTTTCTTCTTTCTAAAAGTGTTTCGACTACTTTAGGTTTTTTAACTGTTTTCTGAATACTCTCAGACATCAGGACACCACCAAGGACTTCAATTTGATCGAAAGAAAAAAATGCACCGCCCGTCAGAGTCTCTATATCATTTGCTAACGGAACCTTGTAATGTTTTAGGGTGGCTACAAAATCTCTACATTCACTTTGTAGTTTAGTAAATCCAACAGCTATTTCATCAAAGTAAACACTCTCGCTTAAAGAATCAATCAGTCTTTTACACAATCCTGCATGACTTTTCGGACTGTCAGAATCAGTCTTGGAATTTGTTGGCTCCAATTTTATTCCCTCGGTTTTAGCAGGAAGTTGACTTGGCCATGCTGAAATTACTAACGAAGTGACAGTTCGCTGTAGAGCAGATCGAGTGTTCAGATGAACCATCAGCAGCTTGACAAATAATTCAACTGGCTGTTCACCACCAGGAGCTCTAAAAGATTTAGTAAAATTATCAGAACATTATTACATTTTCATAAGCCAAAAGTATTTTTAGTAGACAACGTACCCGGGTTGTAATGGTTGAACAATATATGGTGCAAGCTGTCCTAGCATTTTTGCCAAATAAAGCCTAGTTGCAGCAACAACATGAAGATCTCCATCTCCACTTCCGCCCATAAAGACTTTCTGAGTTATAGGAATGTCACCTTCCCCCTCAGCAGCAGCCTTTGCTTTTTTACTATCAGGCTGCAATAGAATATCAATTAATTTTTATTCGGATAGCCAGATATGGCATCAATTTTTATATGAAATTATTACCTGCAACTTTGAAACTAAATAAGCTGGATCGAGAGGAACCCTAGGGGGTTGCATTGCAAGACAGAGCCAAGTTCCGAAAAGAGGACAGGCAGCAAGAAGAAGAGAATCCAGACGACTGGATTTGAGCAAATCTGACCAGACAAAGGGTATTAACTGTTGAACATCAGGAATGTGTTCAACAAGGGCTCTTTGATAAGTGTGTCTCAAGGTTTCTTGCAATGGACTGACACTCATCGGGGCCACTGTTGGATCTAGCTCTGTCAACTTTTGCAGGGTGAGCAGTGCTGATTTTCTGACTGAAGACGACGTATGGTGAAGGAATGGCCACAACCGAGGCATTAAAACGTCCAGCTCTCTATTAAATTGATTTAACAAAATTAGTCATTCAGTTGAATTGCGATTTAGAAAATTAAAAACTTACTTTAGATTACTTCGTGCCTTCGGAAATGCAAGAAGTGTAGCCAAAAGACCCATAATAGAATTACAAGCGGACGATAAATCATCAAGATCAGCTAATGAGTCCCATAGAACATTAACAACCGCAGGTGACTTTTCAGGTAGTGTATCTATCAAAAGATCAGCTACCGGAATTAGGCAAGACGCAGCAACAGCACAAACGTCATCAACCTTGTCTGAAAGACATTCATAAACCGATGGGAATGCAACAGGAAGCAAATCTTGAATCAAGTCCTGGAAATAATATTAAATTAGTATAATGTATATATATTCAATCAATCTAAAAAAAAAAAAATTAACTAACCCGTCGAACAGCGAATAAATATTTGAGCCCGAGAAGAGCCCCGTGGCGAACTTCCCATGATTTCTGTCCGAGAAGTCGAATGAGTATGACAAGTAATGATGGCACCGCTTGAGATGACATGACTGTCACTACCGTACCAAGACATTGCGAACATGTCTCTCTTACTGGAGCTACAACTTGATCCGAAACGAAATCTCCAAATCGGTCAAGAGCTAACACAGAAACCAGTCTTAAAGCCAAATCTTCTATCCATTCTTTGTGAACTAAATCCGCCTAAACATTATACAAAAAAAACAGAATTAAAATCACCATAAAAATTAAAATCAGCGATATAATTTAATTCAATAAAATCTTACCTCAGCAGGAGTCATTGAAGCTTCTCTGCCACCACCATTTCCATGAAGTTTGATAACCTCCCTCAAAGCAGTAGCCGCTCCATGCCTAACTTCCCAAAGTGGACTGAACAAATCATTGATAAGAATATCCGCCCAAGCAGAAAGTGGCCACTGTCCTTCTTCCACAGCATAAATACTTCCAAACTCTCCATTAAACTCTGAATAAACAGAATCCTCTCGTTTCAATTTCTTGTTATTCGGTCCACCATTCGCTGAATTTTCTCCAGCCTTCATAGCTTCCAAAGCCTCTCGACTCTTCTGCTTCCTTGCACGTCGTTTAGCCAAATTAATCTCCCTGGAACTCATCTGCTCCTCTAAATTAGGATCAAATAGACTTAAACTATTGCCATCAGAAAACTTAACCCCTTTCTCCGGCCCTATGATAGGGGTAGGCGGTCCACTACTACTCTTCCCATTCCCATTCGTTTCTTCAACACTAACGAGGTCATCATTTGACACAATCTCTGAGCAGTCGATCCCCATCTTCTCTGCAATGTCCAGCCCTAATCGTTTGTTAATAAGATTTCTCTGTCTTGTAGGGTCATCAGGGGTTGAGGGTGTTGCATTGCTATCTGTACTTTCAAACACCTTGGCCTCTGAAGCCATAAGGAAGTTAGCCCCTGAAGACAAGAGGAGCTCAATGTCGAAATTTTCAAACGACAGTCTTGCTTTCGGCTCTTGACTTTTGTTGCTTAAACTGAGCTCTTCATTGACTTCATTGATACTGATAACTAAATCTGACTCTGTAGTAGTTTCTTCTATTTTGATCTCCTCAGACTTTATATTATTTTTGAGATCTGTTGTACTTGTTGTTGTTGTTGCTGTTATTGTGGGATTCCATTGAGGTACTTGTGAGAGAATGGACTCCACAGCTTGACCTGCAGCCACCCTCGTTTCCCACGAGTTTGACCTCAGACATTTGTGAACACGGGAGAGTAAAAGAGGAAGTTCGTGGGGGTGGAGACGCTGCACTTCCCCCAGCTGTGAAGCTGCTGCTCTTCTCGTCGCTGGTGTTGACCCCGTTTCCAGCAAAACGAACAACCGGTCCAATCTAATTATATAACAAATTAAAATAGTTTTTAAAAAAAATCAGCTAAAAAATATATGTATTTTTGTCTTTTGTAAAAAACTTTACCTAGAAGCCATTTCTGATCCGTTTCCGTTAATCCAAGTTAATATCCAGATAGATCAGTTATGTATTCATCCCGATTTTAATTAAAACTCATCGATTTCGTTACAAAACTTGTCGAAATATTCGAAACTCGCCGAGCATATTTTTTCAATTTCCAATCCGACTTTTTTTTTCTTCAGTACTATTTGATTTACTAGTCACCCGGGCTCAAAATTGAGTAAACATTGAGCTAGATCTGTCCTTTGGGGTGACCTGTTGAGATTGACCATACGGGTCAGAAGTAAATTCGGGTCGTTTTGAAAGTTTTCATCCCATTTAGAGTGACATATGGGGGATTTGTATATAAAAATGGAGGTTGGAGAAGTTTTCATGTCGCTAGTCATATTTATACTGATCCGTCCGTCCGACTCCTCGCTGTATCTATATCGTCTCTCCGGAAGCAGGGTCGTTCAGCCCCCTCCACCCTTGACCTCAATGACCCCTAAAAATACCTAGTTGATAAATAATTTAACCTCTGACTCTTGCGGATTTTTTATAGAAAAAATTAAAAAAGCCTGGGACACTCTGTGTCCCTCTTAGCTATTTATTCGACAAATGCTTATCCAATTAACCCCATGTTTTAAGATACAAAATTGAAGTACTATAGTCAATAATTGTCCACCTAGATTTTTGGGGCTAATCTTTGTCTTCAGATATTCCACATGAAAATCGGATAGTTTTTGAGGAGATAAAAATTTCGTTCCCCACAATTCCAATATAGGATGAGGTCAAGGGTCACGATTTCTAGTAACGTAACTTTAATTCGATATTTAGAGTTCTACATGAATCTAACAAAAAATCCTGCATTTTGGTCATTTAAAGATGCTGACCTTTCAAACAGGTCAAAAACAAAACCTTGATTGTAACCTATGATTTTTTTTAAATAGAATTTAAAGCTATCCCATTTCCAAATCGACCAAGTAGTTTTCGAATCTATAGAACTTTCGTTCACCCACGATCTATAAAATTATTAATATAGATTATATCATGGCCCCTGAATTGGGCCAGTAAGTTCTGTTACACTGTCTCCGAATCACTTTTTCATAGAGTCTATGAATTCTTCACTTTTCTAATTAAAATAAGTGTTAAATTAGGGAGATTCTTTTGAGACATTCAAAGCCAAAGCCTGCTTCATGTTACTTTGTTTTGATTCATTAATTATTATTTACAAGACAGGAAATAAGGAACAAAAAACTTGCTTCATTTTTTCATGGAATTGAAGGCGTCCAGAGTCCAGTACTTAATTACTTTGTTTGCATATTGATTACTTGAACTTTATGCTTTTGAAAATAAGCCAATTTAATTAGAGGATGAAAGGCATTGAAACTATTTGAAAGGATTAAACGACAGGCAGGAAACATGCTTAAAATATGGTAAATTCTATAAATAATTAAGATAATATTTTATCTTGTCTACTGTAATTAAAATGACTCATCAAATAGTTATACAAGCTTCAAAAGATTTTAAAAACAATCTAAAGATAAGATAAAAATAGAATTAATTTTATCAACTCTCCCCGGAACGGTCGAAGGTCGTTTATGGCGAATATTTTATCAAACGCGGTCACTTCACACTTTTTTCGTTTTTGTTGAGCACATGGTCACTCATTAAAAAAATCTTTTAATTTTGTTGAATTCATTTTGGTTTAATTCGATTTGACCTTTTGAAATATTTTGAATTGAGATATTATGAGTAGTTATAATTTCAAAAGAGCAAATTCTAAAACATACAAACCTCCAGTCCCCATCCCGACGCTTTATAGATGTCGAATCGAAAGCTGCACGAATCGGTTCTTTTTCACCGATAAATCTGCCTTACAACACGCTTATGACTTCCATGGAATGACCATCACAAATTGGAAATATTCCTTCCACTTACCTCACGGAAGTCCCCCAATGTCTGTTGCGTATTTTATTATTATTTTTCGAATGATTTATTTTATTGAAATTCATGGATTTTTTAATTTTATGAATTTTCAGTGTCGTGGATAGTAGATCGGAGCTTCAGCAACTTCGAGACAATTATGCCAGAAATGAACAAGCCAACGGATCTGTCCAACCTGGTGGACATGTCTATTCAAGCTTTGGACACATTGTCGATACCACTCCGGAATCGGAGCGAAAGAAAAGGAAGATCGTCGTCAATGAAGAAATTAGTACTGACACTGGTACTACTAAAGATGTAGCAGGTCAGTCGAGAATTAAGCTTTCATTTAAAAAATAAATGTATATTTTAAAAATTAATTGCAGTGTCTGTCCATTCTAACCCGAAGAAGAACAAGTCTGTTATTGATCAGAATGAGATTAAAATTGTCAAAAAAGTCATTAAAACACCGGAAGGTTGGTTTGTTTCATTTTCAAACCGGTAATTCATTAATATATATATAGTAACAATGTCATGTTTGATATTTAGAAGTTCCGGATATTGAGTCGCAAATATTGGCTGGACTGGATGCTATTTACGAGGAAAAAACTGCCGAGCCTCGAAATGTTCCAGAAGATTTAGCTTCAAGGTCAGAGATAGTGGCAGCAGTTGTGAAATCTGATAAACAAGACGAGTGCGTTATGTATTTTAGAAAAATAAAATAACGACAAAGTAATTATGAATGATTATATTTTTTGTTTAATTACAATAGAAATAGTACACGAGAAAAAACGGGTTGCAAGGCGGAGCCGGATCGTGAAGACTGCCAATCTGTTAGGTCAATGTTGTCACTTCCCCCGATGTCATACTACGGTGACGATGGAACATCTCAACCAAGGGACAAATCCTCATCTGAAATGCCTCGGCTAAGTCAGTTGTAAAATTGAATTGAAAAAAAATGCAGACAGTGACTGCCTAATTGATTGACTTTATCTTTTATTTCACATTCCATAATTTCTAACTTTTATCTTAGAAAGTTTTTTTTTTGTTTTTATATGCATAGAATCTTTGTTATCAATCAGTCTTACTAAACTAAAGACAAAAAACAAAATATAAATTGACTTATTTGACTATTTATAATAGTTAAGCTAGTAAGTAGGTTGGGAGTACTTGGATTAGCTTATTACTATTACTTGTCTCATTCCATGTTACAATGTCGTAGAATAAGGAATTATTAAATAATGTCACCAAATGTTTCCTTCCTACTGATGTGGGTGTCTGTGATGATAATTACGTTATCGGTAGGTTTGTATTTTAAAATAGTAAATTAGATTTGTATTGACTGATAAGTTATTTTGTTACAATTTTTTTTTGAAAGATTGGAATACTTGTGATTCTTTATCAAATTGGTTGTCTGCCTTGTTGTATATCTAGAACCCAAAGGGAAAATTCTTTACAGAATAATGAACCAGTTTCCCGTAATTTAGGTAACACTTACTTGATACTAATTAATTCCCTAGTCTAATGTCTAATTTTAAATTGTTCTAAAGAGGATTCTGTGGAAGAGCGTCGTTGTTTTCGAGAAGCAAATGGAATGGGAGTGGAAATGTCGCACATGTCAATGATGTCCGATATTTATTAGCTTTAAATTAAGTATAAGTGAAAGGATTATTTTGTAACTGATAATGTGTGCATCAGTTAATTTAACGTATACTATTTACTCATAGTTGTTAAAAAATTAAAAACCATATTAAAACATTCAACTAGTGTCAGCAGATATTCATTTGCTATTGACCTGGATCAAAATCTAGGATTAAATCATCTCATAGTTTTATTGTATTACAAAATTCTCAATTGTTAAGTCGTCTTTGACCCGCTGGGGTGCTTTTAGAAGGTTCTCCGCACTGGGCATTTAACTAATAAGTTGTCACAGTAACCGTATCAATATTAGATTTTAAAAAATAAGCAGATATGAAATTCTGTTGAAATTTATTCATTTTCAATTAGAAAGCGAGGAAGCATCTAAAATTCAAGTCCCGATTTTCCAAAATTTCAGTAGAATTAACTAAATTATGTCCTGCTATGATAACTTCGATAATCCAGACGAGCCTCATCACATTCCTGGGTAAGTCAATAACGGTGATTAGTGATGTCAAACAAAAGACCATCTAATTGAACTTGTGACCGTGAATTTTCAGGTATACTGGCCATGTGCCAACTATAAAATCGAGAAGTGGTGGTTCATTTTCAAAAATGACTCATGAAGTTATGACAGATCCTATGGTGCCTCAGGTAGCAATCCAAACTTCCAATTATTTTGATTATTGTACATATATAACTATGATCACTAATCTTTGTGTGTTTTTTTTCAGTCTCCAATTCCCATCCTGCAAGCTAACATGATAAAAATGTCGCCAATGATGTCCATGGGATCATCAAACTGCAGGGCCAGGAATCCTATCGGGTGTCAAGATATTGGATGCTATGACCCCGTCTATTGTCCCGCACCACCGTGCAATCAAAAAAGAAAGAAGCCTGCCTGTCCTGAATTCTCTTGTTGTGCTACTGGTGGAATGATGAATGAGCGACAAGACCGAGAACGATCGGCATTCGCGCCTCCAGAACAGGATAACCGACCTCAAAACCGTGGTCCGTACGCTAACCCAGCGTAAGTTTAGAAATTGTTTAAAAATTCATTCGTCAATTTTTAATATTCTATAATGTTTAATTTTGGTGATTTATGAACAGGAATGCCCAGGGTTTCCAACAGGAGATTTATAGATGCTGTGAAGGACTTTCTCCATCTTATGCCGGTCATATTCCTGGGTTCACTTTCCACAGCACGGGGAGGACCAACGAAGTCTCGACCTTTGGTACCAAACAGTACATGCAAAATTGCTGGTACAAGAATACCTTTTTGAAATAGATCCGATCATAACTCAAACTGGCTTTCTACTATTAATGCTCCACCATATCCGAAATAAATTCAAAATTCTCTTGGAAATCAACCCCATTAGTTGTTTTTGTTTTTATTTACATATGTAATTTAATTCATAAGATTATTGATATAAGATAAGTCAATCGAATAGAAATTCAAGTCTTAAAAAATTCCATCTTGGGCATCAGTATCAGTTTTAGGTAGGATGTTGCCACTAAAGAATAATTAAAACTTTATACAAAAATTACCCAAGTTTTAAATCTTAAATTTTAGTAAAAAAATTACCTAGCGAATATATTCTCTGGGTCAAGAGCCTTTTTTAGGGTAGCGAGTACGTGAATAGCACTTTTGGAAATTGTTTGAGGAATAAACTTCTTCCGGATTTTGCCTACCCCATGATGATGAGAAATACTACCACCATTCGCAAGGATTTCTTCTCTTGCGATATCTTCTAATTCCATGTACATCTTCATAGGGTCTTGAAGCCCTTTACCGTTAATTCCTAAGTAGAAGTAGACACAGCTTCCTGTATCGTATGTTTGGGTCACTCTACAACTTATGTAGAGATCTGATATCCCCCGAACTAGGAAAAAAATGATAAGTTAAATTATGCATAAAATCTGACTTGTTTTTAAGAAGTATTTTAAGTGTATCAATTGCTGACCTTTAGCCTCGTGTTTAAGCTTTAGCTTAACATTTTCACACAACTTGTAAGTATTTTTCCATGGAACGGACGTCTCGAAGCTCTCTCCATAACCGTTAAATTCTAAAAGGGCATCCTATATATATAAAAATTCAGAATGTTTATTAATATGAAAAACCACTAAATTACAATACAAAATACTAAAAACGCTAACCCGTATGTATGCAATGACAAACGTTAGATTGTAGCCTCTCTCGCCATTTGTTCCCCCTGCAGCCATCCCTCCGAATTTTGATGCGATTGCATAAATTTTCGCTTCTTGATTTTTGATATCTTCTTCGTCACCTTGATTTTTTTTAAATGAGTGTAAAATTAAATTGTACAAAAAAATTAGGGAATTTTATTCTATAATAATCACCTTCAAAGAGTAATGTTGCAATGCACATGTGATCATGATCAAATCCTTTCCACTTTGTCAAGTAAAAAGACTTGATAGCGTCCATGATTGACCCCAATGAAGTTGGTTGAGGTCGTAAGGCATAGCCGAATTTGAATTGTTCGTTGTCAATCAAACGGATGGACGAAGGTTGACATCGCTATCCATATAAAAAAAATCAAAAGATTATATGTTAAGCTATTAAAATTAAATATAAGTAAATAATTATAGCAAACCTGCTTAGCGACTTCCCTCAGGCAAGCAACGCCATTAGAGAATTCGGGAAATACAATTGACCCGTACCGTTTGCACGAGGGCAAAGGTCGGATTTTGACGATAACTTCAGTAACAACCCCAAGCGTTCCTTCTGACCCCAAAACAAAATGATGAATGTCAGGACCTGCGGATATTCTTGGGGATTGTTGGCAATACTTTTCAATGACCCCTGAGGGTGTGACCATTTTCACGTGAACTAGAATGTCCTCAATGTTCCCATACGTGTTCTTTTTCATTCCTGATGCTCTCGTGGCTACCCAACCTCCCAACCTTTTTAAATATTTATAAAAAAAGTGTGTTTACATAATCCAGTTATAATTGCAATTAAAATTAATTGTACACACGTCGAAAACTCATATGAATCTGGTTCATGTCCCATAGTATAGCCTTTGGCCTTCAATCTCGTTTCCAAATCCTTTCCAGTGATTCCAGATTCAACACAACAACTTAAATTCTCAGGGTCAGTCCATAAAATTCGAGTCTAAAAAACATTATAATTAGTTATCAAATTAAAGTTTTTTTTACAATTCAACTTTCTATAAAACTTATTGTACCATTTGAGAAGTGTCCAGAGACAGAATGATTCGTTCTTCTTCTTCAGAGCATTTCAAAGCCTCTGTGACACTCGTCCCACCACCAAAAGGTATGACAACGATATTATATTCCTTAGCCAAGTGAACTACCTCCATGACCTGATCGTGACTCTCAGGCCAGACCACTATGTCCGGTATCCTTCCCCACTTTCCAACTTTCAGATTGTAAATGTCCTCGAGAGTGTGTCCATGCGAACGAAAGAGTCGATCTTGACCCTTGAGAGAGTAGCTTATGCCTTCCTTATCCAATCGAGATAGAAGGGACGGGTGACCTTCAGAAGCTTTAAGAAGATAATATTCGTTTAATTGAAATATTTTTTATGGGGGCTTTCATAGAAGACATTATTTGACAAAATTCTTAGTAAACGATCTTGATTAAATTTTTGGTTGGTTAATTTAATCAATTCAAAATTGCATATTACTGTTGACTGTGTGTACTATTAATAATAATTATCATTACCTTTGACCTTTGAGACGGGATAATCTTCCTGTTTGTTAGGCTCTGGAACAGATTTCAGACTCTGTGCAGGGTCATTAGGATTCAAGCCGACTGCAGTTCTGAAATAATCCATGAAAAACGGGAGGTCAACAATGTCCCCTTCTCCCTCTAGGTATCTGCCCCCAATGAATTGGAATTGTTTTTCATCTTGTTCATCATTTTTTACTACAAATCCGCTGTCTTTGTAGCCCCAGCCATTCCACCTTAAAATTTTCTGTCTGAAATATAATGTTTAAAAATTGCATTAGTTTTTTTCTCCATATCCATCGTAAGCCGTAAGTGATATCGAGTGGCAAAGCCTTCAACGACAAAAATATTGTTACTAGGTTTAGAAAAACAAAATAAAGTCCGTTGAAATCAATTAATGTTATTATATGAATTACGATCATAATCTTAATAATTCAAAAAGATAACCGATAATTATTAATCACCAAGTTTTGGATTAAGAAACCAATTGCCGTATGAATGTGTGGGAATATTTTTTTTATATCGGTTGTTAGATGTACTGCCATATTGTAAGGTCTCTGAATGTTACAATTTGATTAAATTCATGAACTCTTTCATGCTCATTAAATTAAGTTATATTGTTTATGAATTCTTTCTGAAGTCTGCTGTATTTTAGGAAATTTGAATAGTTCAAAATTGTTTTAAAAAAACTAACCAACAAAAGTACAGCAAGGTACAAAAATAGGGCTTACCTCGTCTTTGGAACAGAATTACTCGCTACACAATCGCCTTGAGATAATTTACGGTCAAAACCTTCAGGTCCATTTTGGACGTTTTGGTAACCAATCCCGTTTTCAGAAGGACTTCTGTTCATTTTAAGTTACGTTTTGACCAAATAAATTTCTTCAAAGTTTTACTATTTTACTGGACCACGGATGCTTCTTTTTCAACAAGACCGAAGAAACGAATGCTATGTGTGTGCCGTGACTTGAACAAAGAAAAGTAGATGATTAAAGTTAGCATTAGATAGAGGTATATTTTTAAAGCTAATTGCGATGTTCCCTGAGAATTCCCGAGGATTGTATAAGTCGAATATGTATTACTGACTGGACTGGGGATTTGTACATAATCAGATAAAAAATCATAATTACAATCATATTTTTTTTTAAAACAGTGTTTTATCTTGTTCGTTTTTATTAGGTAGAATTTCATATGTTCTTGCCTCATTCATTGGAATCATTGTATTATATTAAATTAGACATGTCTTAATTATTTTAAATCTCCAGAGAATCCCACGGTTCTTGCCAATCCAGTTTTCTTATCCCTGACCTAATAAGAAGTATTATTAAGCAAGTTCGGAATTTGGATTATCGCAATCGTCTTAATTAACTACAGAAGCTAAGGGATGTACAAGGTATGCCAATGCAATATATTTCTAACCAGATTCTCTTTTAAACGTATTAACAAATTAGGTCGTTTAATAAAAATATTATGATAAGAATGTTTTAAAACAAAGAGATTCAAATAAAAAGATCGTAAAATCGAAAACAAGTAATTTAAAATTAGTATTCCACACACTCTGATAATTATCACAATATCTTCTTTAAAATATTTATTCAAAACAATTCTCTCAAACACTTTGCAAAAGACGGTTAGTTACTAATTTATTCAGTGCTTACATGCTCACAAAACATGTGAAATTCCAGTTTTCCTTATTATCGATAATGTATGAATTTCTGTCGTCGAGTGTGATAATAATAATTCAGTATTTATTAATGACAGCAATATAATTTTCCAAATTTGCAAATAAAGAAAAGTTTTCCTTACATGGCACATGGATTTAGAATCAAAACCAAGTAAGACAGTTGTTTACAAACCTAAGTATAAAAATCAGAAGAAAAAAAATTATCGTTCAATCTATTTATTATTACGTGCCTTTAATTTTATAACCATTCTCATCCATAAGTTAAATAATAATTATTTGAATATAATTTTAAGGCATTTCTTTAGTGTAAAAGTATTGAGTTTTTGTAGGGCAACAAATTATTTTGAAACTTTCTGGATATGAAAAAAAATCAAATAAAATTAAATGTTGTTTTTATTGTTTTAATTGGACCTAATGATGTGAACCATAACACAGCATAAGATGTACATATCATACAATTATTTTATTTTTTTGCACGTACTTCAACAGATTTTTATAATTTTCTGGAATTATAATTCAATTAATTATAATGTTTAGCTTTAAACTTTATTCATGAATATGTAGCAGAAATATTTTTTGTATTCTTGGTTAGATCAAGTATAATTTTGTATAAATTTGTTTTGAGCGATTAGTATCAAAATTTAGTGATACTTATTTTTAGTAATTCAGAAATATATATTATTATCACAAAAAATATTTGTGTACCTATGTTTATTTATGTATGTCTTAATTTTGTATTATTCTGTCAAATGCAAGTTTGAAACGATTTTTTTTCTCAATAAAATAATTCAGAAATACTATGAAAAATGTATGATTCTAACTTTTATGAATACTGATTCAGAAATGACATTATTATTGTTATTTAATTTTGCCTTTTTAGCCACTATTATGCTATTATGCATACCTGGATAATTATTTATTTGGTAACGTAGATTACATATAGAATTTCTAATGTTTTAATGGTTGTATTCACTAAATAATTATTGCATAGAAATGC
>JAQGBQ010000572.1:0-19291 GCA_034698485.1 Vertagopus arboreus | reverse complement strand
TTTTTATAATTTTAGTTAAAATCGCTAACAAATAGAAACCATCCCCATTTTTAGCCACTATGGGCCAACCTCTCAACATATTATGCCCATTTTTGAACTTTAGTTTTATATTGACCGAATAAACTTGTATGCAAAATTTCAAGCCAATTTGACATGTTTGAAGAGAGCTATCGTGTACCAGGCAGATAGAAACTGATATGGTTCCATAAACCCTCGTAGTCGGGTTAAACATTACCAACAAATTTAAATAAATTTAGAATACAACGTAATTCCAAATCGGATTTTTTAAATGTGATAAAACGATGCTAAAACATGGACAGTGTTCGAAGATAAAAGTTTTCTAAAATTTCCGAGTCAATAAAAAAACAGTCACTGCTTGTTATGTTGTTAAGAAGGCGTAAAATGCAGGCATCTTTAGTGCGTAAATTCATCGATAACTTTCGAAAACCTGATTTTGCACCGTATGTCCTATAAGCAAAGTTGGTCAGATTGACATAAGCTTGAAAATGAGCTACTTTACAAAGAAATCTAGCTTTATCATCTGAAAAGGTTTCCTTGTAAGTCTTACTATAACAAATAAAACTTTGTTTCAGAATCCACACTATTAAATATGGCTGATGGTTATCAACCTGTTTGTTATTGTTATTATTATTATCTATCTAAATATAATAAGCACGTTGTTTTTAACAAGGGTTGCACATATTGCATCACACTTGGAATTTAATTGGGATATTCCTTCCTCCTTATCAAACATTATAAATAAGCATTACGAGTTTCTTCAGGCGTATCCGGTTGTGTAGGTTAGTTACTTTGTATTTGTATCATTCCTTCAACTTACTATCAAGCTTATGTAACAAAAAAATTGAACAACTAAACTTAAATTATACTAATAACTGAACTTCATGAAATGCACTTGCAGCAACTTGCAACCTCCTACATATGTACATACACATTCATACAAACAAAACACATTATTTTGATCTCATATAATTATAAAGACCGGCTACATTAAGAAAAAAAAATATTTTGTAGCATTCACATTTATGACCGATGCATACAAAGCTTTCTTCTTCTCAAGCACGTAAAAAATTATGGATTGCTTTATTTTATCTAGATTCTAGATGTAACCTTTCTTGTATATTTTCTTGCCGTCTTTTAATAACAAAAATATTATACATTAACCATATCTGTAATATGCAATTAGGAAATAAACAATTTGAAACTTGTAGAACAGAAACAATGTATTCCTGCAAAAAAAACTGCATGCTGCAGAAGATCTGTACATTTTTATATTCACAATTTAGTTTTCTTCCCCTAGTTCCGTCCGGTTGAGTCTGATCGTTTGACGGAATGTGAATACGTGAACTTAATTGCATTCTTTCATACATATCTTAATTAATAAAACTGCTATGGACAATTGCATAATGCATTTGTCATTCGTTCAGTTATTTTTACACTTTCGTGTCGACTAGTCGCCTCTCTCATGTCTTTTGTTTTAGTTTTGATCTTTTTAATTTATAATTGTTAATTTAAAATAAAATAAAATGGTTCTCCCTCTTGCACTACCCGCCGCATTACCTTTGGCATTGCCTTTTGTGTTTGTAATGAACGTATTTTGTTCCTTATTTGCGTGTGAGCCGAATTTTGGAGAGCCTGAAGTAAATTCGGTACCGGAAGGAATGAACACGAGAAATTTTCAAAGTTTATACAATCCTAATAATAACATAAACAGACCAGAGGATCCACCTCCAGTTGTTTGGACCAGAAGTGGGGGTGTAGAAGGATATTACATGAAAATTATTAACGGGAATAAAGTTGCAGCTTTTGAGGGCATTCCGGTATTTAATTTTTTTCGAAATATATTTTTTGAAAACTTTGTTAAATGAATTTAAGGAACGGTGTTTATTTATTGTTTGTCTAGTATGGAGAGGATACGACGGGGCGAAGATTCAGGGTGAGCATTCCTATAAGATAAAATCTAAGAGCAATGAGTTTGTAATTTTAAAATGTTTTGTGATTGTTTTGTTTTCTAAATTAAGGACCCTGTCCCGAAAGCTCCTTGGTCAGGTATTCTACAAGCCAAAAAACCTGGAACAAGATGCCTGCAATTTCATTTGTTGAAACTTGCAAGAATTACTGGCTCAGAGCATTGCCTTTTCCTGGTACTGGCATCTAATTTATTTTACGTGTCAACTTTACATGTTTATAACAGTTTTTAATTTTTATTACTTTTCTATCGATTACCTGGGTGCTGTAGAACATTTACACAAGAAATGTAAGTTTAAAAGAAATGTTATCCAAAATTGGGTGGAAAAAGGATAACTGATTTTGGTTTTATGACACATCTTATAGTTACCGTCAAATTATCAAAGGAGAAATTCAGTCGGACTTCCGGTCATCTTTTGGCTTCACGGTGGAGGTGGTTGGTTCGGTATTTTAAAAATACTTTTTAAATGTAAATGTTTATATGAAATATTTTTAATTAAACTCTTTTTGATCTTATAAAAAATGCAGGTTCAGGGGATGAGATTGGTCCTTCATATCTACTTCAAGAAGATGTTGTATTAGTTTCAATTAACTATAGACTGGGAATCTTGGGTATAATATACGGATTTTAAGTAAAATAAACTATTTGTTAAATTGATGGGTTTGATCATTTCTCGACACTTTTAAATAAAGGTTTTATGAGCTCCGGAGACCACGAAGCTCCTGGAAATTACGGGGTTTGTTTTTAAGATATTCTAGCCAAAATTACTGAAAGTTTTAAAACTATATGGAGTGTTTTTTTTAAATAGCTGAAAGATCAAAGTATTGCACTCAAATGGGTTTCAGAAAACATTGGAAGGTAAATAACAATTAAACAAATCTACATATCCCGTAGAAATAGTAGAACTAGACTGATCTATATAATTTTAATCCTCTATAGTTTTGGTGGTGACCCTAACAAAATAATTGCAATGGGAGGTTCGTTCGCTACATTCAAAATAATGTGTAAAAAAAATTAAATCTTTAAACCGGAATACTAACCTAAGTTTAAACTGTCTATTAGTTTCATCTGGTGGTGTTTTTGCTCACTTACACATGATGTCCCCTTTAACGAAGCATCTTATCAGTGGGGCGATATCGTTGTCAGGATCAGCCTTAATTCATTGGAGTGTAGGGAGTCAAGAGAAAACGCTAAGACTAAAGTCAAGACTAGCTAAAAATGTCGGTTGCCCACAAGGCAGTCGAAAGCTGATGGAATGCTTGAGAGCAATGAATCCACATTTCTTAATCAATGCACAAAGACAACTATTCGTTAGTTAATTACTAATTTAATTTCAAATGTATCTTTTTAAAAATACTTATCTTAATCCACAGGACTATGTGGTGTTCCCCGTTATAATATATCACGCAGTGGTTGAGCCCTTAGGGACACCTGGAGCATTTTTGACCGATACTCCTGAAAACCTTTATCGTCGAAATGAAGTTGCTCGGATTCCTTGGATAAGCTCTCAAACAACTGATGAAGCAGACGTTTTTATAACATGTTAAACAAAATAATCTTTTATAACAGTTAATTTTCGATTGATTCTGGACATTTAAAAAATAATTTGGTTCAATTTTGTTTTTCATATGTAGTGTATAATAACACCGGCACTGCTAATACGCTGATAAGAAATTTCGATAAAAATGCAAGGGACGTTCTCGATTTTCGATACGTTTCCAGAAACGCATCAGAAGTCACTCAAAAGATTAAGGAGTTTTACCTCAATTCCAAAAATCCACGGACGACAGCCCTTACAGCTGCTGACATTAGTGAGGTTAGTTATAATTAAAAATATAAATTTCAGAACTTTATTTTAGAAAAAAAATCTAAAACACAAGTCCCAATTACGAAAATTTTCAAATTTTTTAATACAATGCATCATTTAATGCAGACGGTTTTTGCATATTTTACTTTCAGGCAATTCAGGTTTTAAAACTCAAATTTTTTTTTTCGATTTAAAGTTTGTAACCAAAAAAGAACAAACTTGGTATTCTAATAAAAGTGCCTAAAAAGCTTGTAATTGCCAAAATATCTCAATAGAAAAAACTTTCTTATAAACCTTCAAGATTTTTTTCCGAACTGTCCAACAATAAATTTCTGATTTTTCTCCAGTTTTTAACCATAACAATGCTGTATCATGTGTAGAAATTAATGCAATGATCGACGTTTAATATTAAATGAACGTAATGATTTATAGATGGGAACAGATCGACTTTTCCGTGTAGGAATCCATAGAAGTTTGCAGTACCACTCACGAATTGCTCCAACATACGCTATGAGATTTGGTTTTCGCAGTGCTGTAGGTTTTACGTCTATTTGGGGTATTGATCCTTTAGAGAATGGTACGTGTCATGATTTTTCAAATTATCAGGACAATCACTAATCAATTTGTTTTAACCTAAAGGCGTTGGACATGGAACAGACAGTGGATTTTACTTTAACAGTTCCTCATTTCTTCCACCGCTCAAACTAGGGACACCTTCGTACGATATATCCAGAATGTTAATTAATCAAATCTCTAATTTTGCCTACATGGGGTAAGTTCTAATTTTAAATATTTTAAAATATGCAATTCCCTTTATTTTTCCACTATAAATAAATAAATATTCTCTAGTGAGCCACTCTTGAGGTACAGTAATGGAAAGACGGCTAGAGTTTGGAAACGCATTGAAAACCCTAATGATATCAAATACCTTCTCGTCGACAATAACAATTTCATGAATATCCCAGAGCCACGAGAGGACTTTATCAAATTTTGGGAAAGCTTAGGCCTAACAGACACATCCCCTAATCCTTTTCACTCAAATAGAATCCCTAGCAATAATAATAACTATAATGAGTACCAGTACCTATCTGCTCAAAACAACTGGTTGAAATAATTTTTAAATACATTTATGCAACAGCAAGGACAATGCCAAATGGAAAACAGACTGATGATCTCTACAAAACTTTGACTTTGCAAGATATATATTTTTTAACGACTTATTTTGGTACAATAAAACTAATTTTTACAACAGCATTATATGGAGTAAAGTTCATTTTATATGATAACTGAAACTACATGCTATTTACATGTATGAGGATAATAATTTACAAAAGCTAAAACCTTTAACGGAATAAAGATTATTAGAAGACTACAAACGAATACAAAATAGGTACAGAAGAGTTCTTGTCCAAGCGAATAATACATATAATTATACATAATACTAGAAAAATTCGATAATTACTCTTAAGTGATTAAATAAACCTACAACTCTAATTTGGCGAAGGTCTAACTGTTCCAGGTATTGCTTGATAAAGCCATGATTTTTGTTGTAACCATTCTGAATATTCTTGATTATCTGCTTTCTCTTTCTCCTGTCTCTTTGAGTTCATGTACTGAGAAAATGATGGACCTGCCACAGCAGCCCCAGAAGAAGAAGAACCAATTGGGGTATTGTTCACCCCAGTCACTGGAGTGCTATTCAATCCTTTTCTGCTACCTAATCCAGGATGTTTCTTCTTACCTTTCCCCCCTCGATTCCCCCTCACCATAACTTTCCCTTTACCGTTTATATAGACTTTTGATCCGGGCTTGAGATTAGGATACTCGGATGGATCGACTCCTGGGGGGAATATATGTTTTTCTTCTTGCCAAGCGTTGGATGGTTGTTGGTTTGGCTTCTTAGATTTTAAATTGCTGTAGTCAAATGGGACGGCATTCAACTGATCAACTGCCCCAGCATAGTAATTTGAAGGATATGCTGTCGAATACTCGAAACCGGAGGAATTGGTTGAGCTAGAACCGGGTATCTGTTCAGGAACAAGGTAATTAGGGTAATTTTGTGGTTGAGATTTTTGTGGTGAATTGCACTTTTGCTGCTGTTGATGGAGTTGTGCTAGCAAGGGCTGTTGGGGGGGTTGTTGTTGATTTTTTTGAAATGTTGCAGCCTGTTGTTGTTTTTTATTTCCTTTTTTACCATTTCTATAATATTCTCTTTCGCCTAATGGGAGATTGAAAGATGGATAAGCATGTGGCTGATATGGGACTTGAGTAGGCTCCTCTACGAAATCCGGCTCAATTCTTACACCCATGAGAGATGGAAGGTTGGCCAACCGACCACTGGACATCATGCCACCTCTACCACGCGACTTTTTAGATGGGGGGTAATATTCTTGACCTGCACTGTAACCGACTTGTTCTTGGTACTGTTCATATTCGTCTGTCAGGGCAGCATAATGGTCTCTACTATTTGCAACGACAGGGTCTTGGTAATATTCATCGAAATTGTAGTCAGTATCAAATCCGGTGTTATCATACCGTCTCTTGGGACCACCTGTATATTGATTTGGAGGTGGATGTCCTCCTCTTCCTCTTCCAAGACCTCGAGCCACAACACCTCGACCCCTAATTCCTCTACCTCGTGGCGCGTAATGTTGCATTTCGGAAATTGAAGGCATTGGTATTAGTTGCCATGTTGGGTTGACAGGACCTCCTCCTCTTCCTCTGCCCCTGTTACCTCCTCTACCCATATGACCTCCTCTAGCTCCTCTTCCTCTCGGAGGTGGTGGGGGATTGCGAAGCACAGGTGTAGATTCGTACTCGTAATCATAATTATTGTATGATGTATACTCTTCGTATCGAGGTTGATAACTAGGTTCTCTGTTGATAGACAAGAAACTCGAATAAATACCCCAAAAAAGCACAC
Source organism: Vertagopus arboreus (assembly GCA_034698485.1). Taxonomy (NCBI): domain Eukaryota; kingdom Metazoa; phylum Arthropoda; class Collembola; order Entomobryomorpha; family Isotomidae; genus Vertagopus; species Vertagopus arboreus. The sequence continues at coordinate 12,574 of JAQGBQ010000572.1, read as the reverse complement.
AAAGAAGAATTGAATAATTCTCAAACTTACGGCTTATGAGCTTGTGGACGTTCTTTCTTATTGGGAGACGTTTCCGTTTCGAATAAAGGTTCTACGATAAGTTTGTTACCGCCGTATTCAAACCCATTCAATTCTTTTAGTGCTGATCGGATATCTCCAAGTTGTTCCAAGTGCTGTGGAATATAAAGCATACAAATACAAAAGTTACAAAGTGAATACTTGGAAATTTTTCAAAAAATCCAACAAAATACGTACCACAACTGCCTTGCGAAGCAAATCGAATTTTGAGTTTGATATACTGCACTTAACAACCAAACCAAAGGGTTGAAAAAAGGATCTTATTATTTCCGGTGTAACATCATTCCCAATGTTTTTGACTTGAAGTTTAATAGTAGGAAGTTTAGGTCCTTCCGGATTTTTAGCTTCTGATACAACCAATGGTTTCTCAGCGTCTGGTAATAACTTTCCATTTAACTCTTTTATTGCCTCTCTCGCTGCACTTTCTTCTTCCATATGCTGTTTAATCAAATACAACCGAATTTTAAACAACACAAAACCAGATTTATAGTTGTTCAAATTTTAATACACATACCGCGAATCCAGTAGTGCCTCGATAGATTTCGATTTCCACAACGCGACCATAAACTTCCAACATTTTAGTCAGCACTTCTTTGGTTAAACTTGCGTTTAATCCACCGATAAAGAGTTTAAACGTGCCAATTTCCTGCTCAATCGGTGCGCTAGCCCTCTGCTTGGATATTTGTACAGAAATCGTTGACCCATCAAGCATCATTCCATTCATTCCTTTAATCGCTAATCGACCTTCTGCTTCTGTCTCCATATGCTGCGAATAATAAACAAATCAAAATTAAATATATAACCTTCGAATTAAAAAGAATATTATAATTTTATATACCACAAAGGCGTAGTTTTTGTGATAGAATATCTCACATTCTAGTACAGTCCCATAACCTTTGAACAATTCTTCTAGTTGTTCATTTCTCGTTGTAGTAGCAAGATTGGAGACAAAGATTTTAAACGACGATTGTCCAGGGAGTAGTTTCTTTTTAACTCCAGTATAATTGTTAATAAAGCTACCCGGTTCCGTTTTCACTTCCGGTTTAAAGTCCATCTCATCACCGTACTCATCATTTCCATCTTCATTATTAGCTTCACCATATTCACCAAAGGACATGAATCCATTCTGAAATCCTTCTCCGTCAGGTATTTGTTGAATCGAGCCTAAATCACTCCAGTCCGCTGCCACGTCACTTGAAAACATTTCAGATGGATCGTTCTCATTGATAACCGCTGTGGGAAGGATCTCTGCTGTTGGTAGCGGTTCTTGTTTCATATTTTCAGACTCATGATCAGTTTCACAAATTCCTGGAATGTCAGGTAGCGGACTATTTTCTAAGTTGGCAAGTGTGTCCTCAGTTTCTTGACTGGTGTTTGTGATGTAGTCGCTGTCATCCGCTTCAACCTTAATTCCTTCGGAGTCTCCTCCCATTGAACTATGAATGTCCATTAGAATATCTTTGAACTGATCAGATATTGAATTCAGTCTTGCTGTTGGGTCACCAATCTCTTCTCCGCTTTCACCATCGGCCATTAATTCTTACTTTCTTTTAACTCTGTTGAGGAAAATAAAACAATATCTGACATTAAATTTACTTTAAATGCAACATATCACATATCACATACGATGATCTTACACCAACTATTTTAAAACACTAAACGGTCTACAAGGAATTGCAAATCATACTTTCTCTAGTAATATTGTAAAAAACAATGGATTTGCCTATCAAACCAGTACATATTACGGTTGTGTTTAGTTTAAAACAATTTGATTTGTAATCCTAAATATTCCTAAACTTAAACTTGACTCTGTAAGGTAGTAATAAATACTGCTAATTGTTAATGACCATATTGTCGATTCAATTACACTATTTCATAAATTTAATAAGCTTACCCTTTGTAAAGTTTAGTTTGTTGCAGTTAGAATTGATTACAATTTGTAATCAATAAATTCAATAAGACTTGCACAATTAATTTGAATCAATATCTAATTTCTAATTCCAGCAGGAGGCAATGTCGATTTGATTTCGAAATTTAAATATAAATTATCGATAATTCATTTTCCAAGAAACTCGAAATTTAAAGTTTCTATTTTTTCAAAATTTTATTGTAAACAAAACTTCGAAATTATTTCACATCTCACTCAACCAGCAAGCAGAGTGAAAATTTACTTCCCATACTAATTCACAGATGACCCTACCGAGTTTTCCACACTTTCTTTAGCTTTTGCTTTGTCTGAATTTTCATCAATTTCAGTTCAACAATTTTCTAATTTCAGTTCTAAATTTTCTAATTTCTTTTATATTTTTGTATTAGCGATAATTAGATAACGCCGCGCTGCTATAAAATATCAATTAAAAAATCAAAACCAAATTTTAATTGTGATTTTTCCTTGTTTTCTTTCATTGTATAAATTCATAGATAACTTTTATGTGAAGAAAGCGTTTTATCCAATTTATTTGTGCATTATTTTCCAAGAAAACTCTGAACACCTAACTACTTAACAAAAAATAATTTGTATATGTTTATCTCAATACAGGGTCTATATTTAACATGTTTAGTTTAAAATATTATTTCGTAAATTTTACATATAAATAATTTGACTAAATATAAACTATGTACATATAATAAATCACAAAATAAACTTGGAATTAATAGTATAAAAATGAGCATAAAGTAAAGGCAAAGCTACGAAAACAATAAATGGTAGAATAACTTTTTCTATCAAGATAGATAAAGTAACTAAACAGAAGACGACTAGAATGAATAAATTAATTAAAGTAATTAATAAACTATTTAAGGATTCCACTTGTGTTATCAACCGCGTGAAGATTCCAGGGTCTAGTTGCATTGACAAGATGTACAAAGTTGTCCATGCAATTGTCAGTATCACTGATTCTCTCACTGTATATATAGAATACACTAGTTAATTTTTTAAAAACAATTTAAAAACAACTTTAGTTGAATTTTTGTCCTATTTTATCAGAAAATATATAAAATGTATAAAAAACACTCACTTGTTTTGTTTATGATTTTGTATAAACCTGGATTGCTTTTTAATGTCATTCAGTCAAAATTAATTGATGATGATGCGGTTAGCTTTGGATCTAAAATGTTTCTGGAACTGATGACAAAATTAAATACATGTTGGTTAACTGATTTCCTTGAAACAAATGATGAATGTGATGTTACCTGATAACAGATTAAAACTATGAAGGTTAATTTCAACCTGCCCGACTGACGTACTTTTACATATTATGTACAAGTAGATAATTTCCAGCAAAGTTATGCCGAAACTAAAGTTTAAAAATTAACCACAAGAAAAGCCTTGAACGTGACTAATTTACTAGCTTACTGCATAGAGGTGATTATAATATAGAATTAGAGTTAGTTAGGGTAGGGTTGGTCTGTATGCATTTATTATTATTACTTAATCTAAATATTTGCTTTTGCACTCGTTATATCTATGATTTAGCGATATTTAGCAGAAGAGAAGCACTAGAAAAATACAAGAATCATCAATGCAATTGACTTTTTCAAGGTTAGATCTCTCAAGATTTACTTTTCTATCTCCAGTTTCGAGGTCTTGGGTTTAACTCTTTATTTTAGTGATGTAACCGGCGGCTATGCTTTGTCATCTAATCTGATTATGATATCAAATGATATTTAATGTGAAACCGACCATTTGGATCATATGTAATTTCTATCCAGATGCAAATAATTAAATTATTATGCTAAAAATATTGTACCCATTATGTTTTCTAAATGCTATTTAAAAATCTGTCAAAATGTCGAGTTCGAAATCTGTGCAATAAAATTCAACAATAATGTAAACAATAAATATATAAATGGAGTGTTTCTGGGTATCATTTCATTAAAACATACAAAATATTGCTTTATTCTCGGTATTCTAGTTAATTGTTTACCAATCCTGGTGTACAAAACAATATATTTTTGGCTGAATTTTTGCTTTCTAAAACATAACTAAAAACATTTCGTTTAAAAAGTTGACTAAAAATTATAAACCAAGTTGCTTTACTTATTATTAGAAATGGCAGGTACACAAAAATTCGACAAGCCAGTTACATATCTATCCACTCGACATTTTTACTTGGATTCGTAACATTATTATTATTATTATAACAGCATAAAATAATGTTTATTTGTAATACATTTCGTTTCTTTAAATTAAAAAAGCTAATTAGTTAGCTTTAGCTTTGTCCTCTTTGTTAAAAACCCGGTGAAGCTCCTTCTTGGCCTTTTTTGGATGAACTGGGAAGATTAGATGAAGAAGGACTCCAACCCCCAGATAGACTATGTAGTGTGCAGCAACCCTTAGAAGAACGTAGGTGAAAGTCCCAATAAGAAAGACGAATATCAAGAGAGTTATCGAGATGTCGAAGATATCCAATTTTGTACATTTCTCAACCAAGGCATCGTAGCCGTAAACTGCGGTCACTAACATCGAACTAGCTATCGTGGCTAGGGTCACAAGTAGTACGAAATCCTTCACTGCAAAATTCAAAACAAAATAATAGTTAATTACAGATAAATTTTATTACCGAATCGAACTAAATATATTTATAAATTATGCCCAGAAATTTTTTTAAAAAAGTATATTTAATGTTGTATTATTATCACAATTAATCATGAAACCTAAATTGATTTAGCAATGAGGAAGCTGCCAATACACTTACTGTTTTATATAACAACTGGATACTAATAGCTTTCCATAATAAACGGCAACAAAAACAATAATATTTTGAGGTAGTCGGATCGAACTGTCAAATTGTCATTACCGCTCTTAATTATCGGCGGTACTGAGTACTGATGACTAATGGCGAAGAGATAACAGTCAATATGCCACAACTATAGAATTCATTGTGACAGAGATGATACCTGCACTTTTACTTCATGAGATAGTAAGAGATGCAGAATATTTAAATCAACAATGCTCTAGTTCTAGGCATTCAAATTATGAATACTGCTAGCTGAACAGTCTGCTCCCGTATGGAAATTGGTGACTTTATGACCTTATCACTCTAGAAATAGAGTAGAATACAGATTATCAAACAACAGACTAAATATTAATGTAGACTGTTGTTAATTTCTATTCTTTATGACTTTCATGTTGCATTATCGTATCAGTTCTAGTCTGGTATATGTATGATAAACACAATTCAGTACATTATGCGTTATCAGGTCTCTGACTGATAGTGTGTTTAGGCCTAAACATAACATGTATTTTTTCATTGAAACTAATTTCTAGAGATAAGAACTGGTGATAAAGCCCACACTGTACTATTGTCAATGGCATAAGGCATTAACACCATGAAAATGTATACATTTTCATCGTCCCTATAATAGTATAAACTAAGTTGAGACAGTATAATTTCAACTTTGTTGTTTCAAAATATAACTGAATTATTCCTAGAGTTCCCTTAACTCTGATGTGGTACTGAATGTAAGATGAGTATTATGAGTACCGTGGAATAGTTTCTGAAGGCTAGCCGAATTCATATTCAAGATTTTAATTAGAATAATATTCTACAATGATTTGAATGAGATTAATATGCTAATGCCTAGTTATGAGCAATAAACATAATTTAACGGTTTACTCTTGTTGGATCGGAGTTCGTGTTTTTTTTATTTAAAAATGAGTTTAGTCAAAATGAAAACACAGCAAATCCAAAAATATAAATTATGAATAATAATTTAAATATAATTAAATAAATTAAAACAGAATTACTTGAAACACGTTTCCTTCCTGCAGTTGCACTCGTTGCTTCCTCGTCACTTTCATCCGATTCCGAATGTTCAGATTCTTCGTTTACGTTTGTAGACATTTCGATTGTTAAGTTAAATTTTGATGTAGATTTTGTTATTCACAAATTCCATCTAAACTCCGAGCTTGAAAAAATCCCAAAAAACACTTGTCTAATTCTCAGCACGAAACCTTTACGTTTTATTGTTTTAATTCAAGTGGCAATTTTTTCAATTTAGTAATTTCAGGAAATAAAAACAATTGGAATTTTTTATGTGTAAGTTTGCGTAATGCCTTTCGATACAATATATACAACGAAGAGCTACATTTTTTTACTCAGCTTGAAATCTTTGTCTATTAAATTTTAAGAGTTATTCGTAACTTCACTTAAAAACGTGGTCAACTTTTGGTTCAGAAATATTAGTTCAAGTATTATTAGCTGGAAAAATGATCTTTCCGTTCGGTAAAATATAATAAACAAAGCAGAGTCATATGGTTAGGGGGATCTTCTATTATAGCACCCAACGGATATGGAAATTATTTTACCACCTAAACTGAACTCAGGCTTTGTCATAACATCTTTCTCAAGAGAGTAACCATCGTCATCAGGGTATTAAAGGGGATTTACCATTTAAGCAAAAACTCAAGGTCTTTAATATTTAATATTTAGAGCTTTGGTCAGCTTAATAATGTTTGACGAGTCAGATGCTTCGTGAGTTTTTTTTACAACAAAAACTGAACAGCTTTAGTCATGATTTCTGTAGGATCGATATGAATATTAGTTTGGAATTTATGGATCAGCGTTATTTAAATTTGTCTCGTGTTCTCTGATTCAAACATGATAAGCTAAACCTGGCTGACTTTTTAATTACATTTAATATGAACTGCAAGAATCTGCAAGATTCAAGAATTTTCTTTATGAATATGAGTATGAGGATGCTTAAGTTTAGGAAGATGACTATTTTTAATAAAAAATCATTCATAAGATCTTTACTATATAGGAACATTTCGTAGTAGAAAAAACATTGCTCATTACCAAATAATCAATAGTTGCACATTTATTTAAATAAACCTACTCACTAGAACTATTAACGTATACAAAATTACATCAAACATGAAGATTACAACCTTTGTCTTATATTCGGATCTCAACAATCTCTGCTCAATACATCTGCCTGTTAAAATTAAAATTACAAAACGTACAATTCGAGATTGAAGGCATGTAGATTTGCATATGTAGAAGAGTAGGAACTTTTTATAGTACGTATATTAATACAGTAAAAATGTATGTATTTTACCCTGTCTTTGCTATGATTTAATTCAGTAGAAAAACTAATAATGTAAAACTCAGAAAAGTCACAAATTTTCTTTAAAAGTAACCCTGACCTGTGAAGGTCCACTTCGACTAATTGCTGAAGTATCACTAATTCCATTACTATGACTGCACCCAGCAGGTGAACTATCATGATCTGTGTCCACACCCACCGAACGTTTCAAAGTGCCTGTCCTAACAGGCACATACTTAGGTTCACAAAGCTCCAACTCTTCATCTGGTGGGTCAAGATCTCGTACAATTAAAGTTGAGCTTCGCTTAGCCCCTTGAGACGAAGGAGTGATAAGTATACTAGTGGATTTTGGACTTTCAGTCGTGTTTCTCGAACTAGAAACTAAAGAAGGGGTTGGTGTTTGCGTATTCGAATTTATTGGGGAATTTAGTCCATGAAACCCTGCTGGAGCAGATATTACTGAAGGGGACGTAGCCCTTGAGTCAGCGTAGGGAATATCACTACCTAAATGACCTGAGGGCCGATATGGCTCCTGGTATGGAAGTTGAGGCAGAAATTGAACTGGAGCTTCTGGCTGAGCTTTTGGTGGTTGTGGTGGCTGATGTTCATGTACATGCGGATGTTGTTGTGATGGGTGTGGTGGTGATTGGACAACTGAAGGTCTCTGTAACGAATTCACCTGAATTTTCAGAGGGGGTTGTTGGGAAATAGGTATATGGGGCATTTGTCCCATAGAAATGTAAGGCGAAGGACCAACATGATGATACATTGGTGAATGTGCGATTTCATAAGGGTTCTCATCTTCACGAACCCGACTTAACCGGTGTCGATTCACATCACTAGGCGTGGGTGTGGGGTTTGAATATTCATCGAAACTATTCCCTTTGTTTATCATTCGATTCGCATTTTGCATCTGCATCCATCGATTCACTTTGGTCCTAGGGTCATAATTAGGCCCGAGAAAGTCTGGACCGAAACCATTTTCTGTCTCTGTTTCTGACATATTATCTCGAGGAATTGGTTGGAGTAGGTGTTGATGGTGTTGAAATTGATTGGGTGGACAGCGTTCGAAACTTGAAGACCCTTCGACATCTTGAGAACCTTCTGCTGCAACTGCTGCAGCAGCTTGCTTCTGGTTTTCGATATATCGTCTTCTTAACTGAAGTTCGACTTTTTTCAGTCTTTCTCGTTGATAGAAAAGTCCCATGAAGCAGAGAAAATTTAACAAAAGTAGTAGACATCCTACGAGAACTATACTGCTTTGACCTCCTGCAATAAATGGACCGGAATCTTCATTATCTACTTGTGATGGGTCACCACTAGATTCGAAACCTGGCACGTTTCGAAAATCTCCACCCGGATAACTCCCACTCGTTCCTTGTCCTCGGTCCGTATTATAATTTCTTGGGAACGAGGGAGGAAAACCTCCAAATGTATCTTGGGAAGAATAATTTGAAAATGACTTGACTATCCCCACAAATGTTTTCCCCCAGAAGTCTGTTGATGATTTTCTGTAGCCAGATGGGAATCTTATTTCTTTTGCTGAAACAAAATCAGGACAATACCATTAATATATTTTTTAAATATTTAGAAACTTTGAAAGTACTTACATATTTCAAGATATCGTCCATAATCCTCTCTATATTTAGGCCAAGGCTTTATTGGATTTTGAAATCGATCTGAGGGATCCACTATATTTGGATCTCTAATCCAATGACATCACAATTTAAATGTTTTAAAATTCAATCTAGTTTTTAAATATTTTAAAAAAATCAACGAATAATTTCTTACCCAGTTCTGACAAAATTAGACAAGGTACTAATAAGAAGGACAAAGGAATTCAGATTATAAGAGCTTGAAGGACTTCCTGTATACATCCATTTGTAGACATTGCTACTAAATATGTAGGAAATCTCATTGTTCTGAAAAACCCAACATAAGACATATTCGTATTTTTTTTTTTAAATGATTAATTACGAAGAGTAAGAAAATATACCTTGCCCAATTGAAGGGGGTCAAAATCCTTAAAAACGTAAAAGAAAGTACTTCTTCCACTGGCAGAGTGAGTATTTAAAAGATCAATTACAGGATACACCATGAGGAAATCAGAGATTAATTCCCTCATAGCCGGTGCCGTACCATATTCTTGAACAATCGCGTTCATAACCTCCTACATACATAGAAATTACAATTAGAGATTTTAACAAATTTTGATCCTAATTCAATTCATAATTTAGTTTTATTCTTACTCTTTTGACATCATCCGTTGGTTCAGAACCAGTTTCCATTTTCATAATCAACTTGATCGCAGCAGTGATAAACCTGTCCATATCTATCCCACTAAAAAGGTTTCTTCCAATCCTAGGAAGTTCAGGTCCTTCTCTGAGTCCACATAATAGGTCATACTTTCCCAGCATGTCCTTCACAACTTGACTATGACCCGGACCGTTTTTGTAGTTGACATCGTTTGGAACAAGAGTTCCGTCCACTATTGGAGAGAAGGGGTAAGTCAGCATAGGCACTCCGATATTTTTCTCTGCAGCTGTAACTAATTGTGGTATTGGGACCTTCCGAAGGCAACTTAATAGTTCTCCTGACCTTTGGTCTAATGGACATCTTAGTGCTCTTGCCAAGTGGTACTAGAATTGGAATAATTTTAATTCATATTCTAGTTTTGATAAGAGAAAGTTAGAACAATGGGAAATGTTATTAAGATAGAAATAATTTCATATCAAGTCTTTCATTATCAAAACACCAGCCCAGGACGGATCTAAGATTGTATAGTTTAAATCAAACTACTCATACATCCAGTTTCTGTCATTTGTGTTGTTTAAACTTGCAGTTTTTTTCACAATACAAAAAAAACACACATTTTAAACTTACCGTTGTTTGTAAAGGGTTCGCATTAATCGCATTAGGGACAAATGGAGATCCATTGATCAAAATAAGTCTGTGGAACAGTCCTATAAAAATAATTCAAGAAACATATAGAATTCCATTGTAATTAAGATGTTATTTTTTATGTTATTTTAACTTAAAATAATACCATTATAGGCCTGAGAAACTGGGGACAAACCTAATTTTAAAAAGATAATATAATTGTACGTTATATAAAAAGAATAAATTCCGAATTGAATAAATATAACTAAAACATACCTAAAAGCCCTGCTACATTTGCATCCAAATCATATCCCATTAGGCATATATTATTCGGATTACCACCAAACTCAGCAATGTTTTCCTAAAAAAAGATTAAAGCAATCCATGACAAATTCGGAATTATATGGAAATGAAGAAGACAAAGAGATGCTTTCGTCAGATTGGGTTAGGTTTGCAATAATTTAAACATTTTAAAGGAAGCGTTTCCAATTCCACACAACTGTTTTTAGTCTTAAAACATCCTCTTAAAAATAGTTAAAATACACCGGATGAGAAAATACATAAGCACTTTTGACTTTGTTTTAGTTTGGTTAGGCAGGCAGTAAAGTTATCTTGAGTAAACAAATACGTAAACCGTAACAGCCTAACATTCCACCCACGCTTTCAGCCTATGGCTTTGCTTATCATAACAAAACTAAGGTTATGCAGCTTTGGATATTAAAGAAAGGATTTAATCTTTTAGTCCGTTTTTTTGAGTGATACTATAAAAATAATAAAATATAAATAAAACTGATTTTAAGTTTTTTTTAACATTTAAAAATGTCACAATCAATCAAATATTTATATTATTAGTTTTATATACAAAAAGAACTATGTCGGAGAAGAAAAACAACCTACTATGATGATAAAAATGATTCGACCTACCTTAATCCAGGTTAAAGCAGCTAATTGATCCCACAACCCGAAATTCGAACGAACATCTTCAGAAAAACTGGGCTGTAAAAATCCCAAAACGCCCGTTCGATACCGAACAGAAATGACAATAATATTCCCAATAGCAGCCATACTACTTCCATCAAAAGGGTCAGTGGGGTCATCAACATGGCTATTCATATAAACCAAAACAGCCAACCCGGCTCCTCTACTCTTATCACCTGCATTATTATAAATGACTACAAATAGGGATTTTAAATTTGTTCTCTCTAAAAGAGAATCTAATCATCATCAGATTTTTTAATCTATACAAATTTAATTATGAAGCTTACTATTTAACGGTGCATAAAGATCCTGCATAAGAGAACAATAAATAGAATGTCATCAATTTCAGATGTTATTTTGGATATAAGTTTAACTATAAAATAATACCAAATAAAGGCAGTCTTCCATTTCCAACGTGTTTTTCAAAGCTCTTAAAGGATTGCTTGGGAAATTCGTACGATTTAGAACATCTTCAGAAGTTCGGGGACAAGGGGGTCTCGTCATATTTGCATTGAAGACTTCAACCCTCGATCGTAAAGGCACTGGAGCAGGGCTTTCATACCTAAGTGCATTTATTGGTGGACTCGCGTATGGAATTCCTTTGAAAAACTATTCAAACCAATTAAAAGATTTGAAATTAACATCTGTTTCCACACAAATAATCATAATTAATTAAGCTTTATTATTAAAGACGCATACTTCGACAACTGGTCGACTTCCGTATGGTGGAACGGTGAATTTACTCCCGGAAAGTTGAGGAAAGTTATAAATGCCGGTGTTTTCAGGACCGATGAATCCTTGTATAGGACCTTGCTTTGTACTATAAATTTAAGAAATACAATGTGTTTAAAATGTAAACATCTCCCAAGGGAACATTCATATTGTTATTGCGGCATAAGGGTTCTTTTTTAGAAACTTACAAGACTAGCCTAGGACTCATGACACTAGCCCCATAAGATTCAACAACTGTCACTCCCCTTGACCACAAAACTGTCAACAACAAGAGCAGAGAAGAAGTAGTATAAGAAGGGCTATAAAACTTTAAAGAGATCATCCAAGAGATCCACCACCAGAACCAGGAATACTGTCTTCTTTTAACACTTGGCATTTTACAAATTTTTATTATTCTACTCACACGTCCACACTTACAACTGATACTTATTATACAACTTACACAAACCAACGAAACTTTTTAAAACTTAATTGTCTCAGTGATTTAACTTATATTAAGCATGTTTAAATTCAATTGATTTATCACCATTTTCCCCTTCTGTATTTCACAATGCCTTCTCAAATAAAGCAGCCCCAGGGGGTTAATTCAACACTTATTACAAATAACACGAGCAATTAAGGGGCCACCCTAGTCGAGGATTTTTAGACATTGGTTTTAAAAAAAATTAAAACTTTTTGAAATCAAAATCAACGATTTGAAATTATTTCTTTTGAAGCAATCTTATAACTTTGTATAAGAGACTAAACATTAATTTCATTCGAGTTTCCTCAGCTTTAGAGAGAGAGAGAAGTTAAAAGCAAATGAAAAGATGCTGTTGTGAGATGCGGGCATCTATTTTTAACCCGGATGCGGGCA
>JAQGBQ010000571.1:0-19317 GCA_034698485.1 Vertagopus arboreus | reverse complement strand
AAAATTTGTGCTATCCGATGTATTTTTTGGTCCTCTATCACCCTCTAATCTTAACTCGAAACCCGGACCCATCCTTTCATATTCTTGAGCTTGGTTGGATATTTTATAAAATGTCCTCGTGTTTTTTACATGGGCCTGGCCATCTTATTTCATCTTACGCATAATATCAATATTATTATGATGGCAAGCTCCTCCACGCTTCTCCAACCTCGACGCACACTATGCTGTTGCAGGAAATTCATGAAATTTCATAAAAACATTAGCTTATGAATATTTAATAAACCTGTTTCCTGTGACATGCAATCTCTCTTATTATAAATTTGTTAGAACCGAAAAATTTATAGAATGAAAATCAACTAGCATTTATTATTTTTCGATTTACGCACATCCAATGATTCAATTAGATTAGATAGTTGGATTATTTAGGACTGAATTCTAAATAAAGAGAATCATTACTCAAAATGTTCTAAGTTAAATGAAGATTTGATCACATTTTTTCCGGTCAGAATTTCTACAATTTGTGACGGTCAAATTGGTTACTACTTGATATAAATTGAGCCTATGAAATTTCGAATCAAAAGCTGGATTGGTAAAATACAAAAGTCAGGTATCGTTTTAAAACTTCAAAAAATCTATAGTGTCAAAGGGAAACTCCCAAAATGGTTTACAACTATTGGCTTGAAATATGTTGTTGACGGGTGCAGTGCGTTAAAAAAATAACAGGATTATAAATTACACATTAGATTTTTTGAACATAATTATTAATGACTTTTGACTTTATTTAGAGAGAGCATGAAGTTTGCATGAACAAATACTTATTTCTATAACTAAAATATGGGAATTTTGATTAGCTCAAGATACAAATAGATAATTTATTATAATATTTTTCAAGCACGTTAATCTAGCAGTCTGCAGTCATGCAAGTCTTACTCTCGCTTATCCTTAGCAATATTAGTCAATTCCAATCCAAGAGCTTCCAGAAACTAGATCTGTCGTAATCTCTTTTTTTCATGGAGGAGTAACACGCAATCCTTGAGTATTCAAATTTTTTGAAGAAAGAAAAACAAATGGAATAGTCGTTAACACATTTAAAAGCTTCCGTTTCATTTTGACCAGATTGTCATTTCGAAACCGGTAATTAGAATACAGCCTTAAAATTACAAAAAATACTAACTTAATACATTATTTAAAACGTAAATTGATAAAACTCCTGGTTCAAATCAATCATCACAAAGTCACAACAATGTAAAGAATACTCCATGAAATATAATTTCATTACTAGATAACTACTTAAAACACAAAGAAAAAAATATATTTTAGTATACTGATCGAGGAATACATTAATTTGGTAGATTAGATTGGAACTTTTGGCAGAAGCGAATAACAATAATATAGTAAATAACAGTTGAACATGTTTAAAGCTGTTTTCACTTTTGAATATTTATATTTTTGAAACCGGGATATGATATTAGAATTAATTCCATTTAAATCTTGGAATTTATGCATATACATTTCATTGGCGTATTCTTAACGATTTCAGTATCACTTTCATAACCTATGACTTGGATTGTTCACAAAAATGGTCGTTTGACACGAAATACTCATACATAATTTATAATACATTTCAGTTTAAGTAAGAAGATTACAAAAAAATACAGTTGGTTTCTAAGATTAAAATACTAAAATTCTATAATACTACAACATTGAAAGCCAAAAATAAAGGAATAAAAGTAAAAAGTTAATAATTACATTTCCAAAATATAATATTCTCGGTATTGAACGCTGAAAGTTAGACTGATCGCAATTATTAAAGGTATGTTTTTTAGGTATGTGGTTTATGTTCCGGTTTCCGACGTTTGAACTATTTTGATTAGCAGAGGTAGGAGGTGGGGGTGAAGTTGTCAACTTGATACCAATAAGACGGAAATCAATAACCAAAGATAATCAAGTTGGCGAATCGTAGTTCATATTCCTGTCTACATTGGTTACGTACGGGAGGGTCAGGTAAAATGGAGAACAGAGTGACTTCAAATTCAATAGATCTACAATAACGAAAAATCGATATCAAATTAATTTCCACATACAATAATAAAACAAAAAAAGCAGATTTGCGGGTTGATTTGTTAAGCAAGTTAATAATATCAATAGTATACACGATGTTAAATATTTCTTCCCAAATATCTACAGCCTAAACGTTGTGAATGATGTTATCTTCTCTTGAAAAGCTATATAGATTATCTTAGAGGGATGAGTACATGAATTCAACACATACTACTTTATATATTCTATATTAATGTATTAGTATAATCTGTAATGGCAGAATTAATGAAGTTTTAAACCATACGGACCTATCGTAAGAACTCGGTCGAAAAAATCCCAATATGCTGTCAAGTGGAATCCCATGTTGGTGAGGACAACGATGTATTCCAAAAATGCAAAAATGGTGTACACTGGGGAATAACAAAAGTTAAATATTAATATTGATTCGATATCAAGAGACCTATGATTTCTAACTCACTTCCTTCTTCACAATAGGCATTGTGCCTAATGAACGTATAACCAGCAAGAGCAAAACTGACAAGATTGATCAGCACCAAGGTTGTCTTCATCTTGAGACTTTTAATTTCTAAAAGTGTCGGCGGTATATTTCTGCTCCGGTAAAGAAGCCAACACATTATCACCATATAAAGCTCTGAGCAAACCATGAAAAGTATGAAGCATTTTTCGTGAATTCCTGCAAACCCATAAAAAATGAAATTCAGCATTTCTGTAATTTCATGAGTGAGTAATAAAAAAAAACCAAAGTTACGGTAGTTCTCTTTAGATGAGACATAAGTTAATCCGATGAGCCCAAGATTTTCAAGAACATTTAAACTGCAAGCCGTAGTAGCCAAGAAAACATGACGACCAAAAATGATTGATTTAAGGTAGCGATAGTACATCCCTGTAACCATGAACCTCGGAGCCGCATGAAGAGCTATGCAAATCCTCCACACCGTTTGCGACAATGCAAACCCTCCCATCGCCGCTGATAATGAAGGGAGATAATTTTTCACCTAAAAATTACAATTTCCGATTGTCATTTCAATTCCTAACAATAAAAAAAACATTTTAACGAGATTCTTACCCCGCAATGAGTGTAAGTTGCAGACTCTAGGTCAGTGAACATTGCCCAAATGACACAGAAAACGAATCCTCCCAAAGGAAGAGAGACAGTGGCTCTAGCCAAATTTCGAAATGGCACTCGAATAATACTCCAATGAGCTGCATCATTACTTCGATAATACTCCGAACTAGCTTTGACGTAGAAATCATCTAGATCCGGTTCGGACAGGGCTTGGTAACCAGGCCCGTTCTTTAAATTCCTTATAATTCGGCTCATCTTTAATTTTATTCGTCCCTACTTTATCTATACTTATCTATAATAGAGAGATCACACTGTAGAAGAACTACCTAGTCTATCTGATTGATTGTCCACAATTGCGACGGGCAATGAAAGATATAAAAAACATAGTAGTAGAATACAAATCATACTTCCTGATACATAAAATACTTGATTGGAACTTCCTTGCTATATAAGATAATTTTATATGACCACAACCATTTGACACAATACTTTTTGGCAACTTTCTCCGACCTTTAGAAAAGATTTAGAACATAATAACCTTGTAGATTTCAGTGACTTTCTCTACAACAATTAGAGCAAACAGATTGAACAGAACTACTATTTCTAGATCTGTTGTTGTTCCTTTTCAAGATAAAAGATGTTTAGTTATGGATGAAAAAGAAACAAAACAACATATTTTTACAAGGAGCTTCTAGCCTAAGGTGATGTGAAAGCATTGGAGCAGTTAGAAGGTTACTTTCACCTTAATACATTTCTCAGAACTTTCTTCCACTTTTCCTACTACGGCTTCCTTCCTTCCTCTCTCCCACCTTCTAATAATAATATAACCTATTTACTATTGAATAATTAATATGGCGTATCTCATTCGCTGAAGAAAGTCACTCGAGTCCCAAATCCTTACTTACACCTTAATATTTTTGATATTCAAAAAAGTATATAAAAAATCGGCACCTTATACCAATATACCTTGACAAAATAGTAAATATTATATAACCTAGTAATCAGTAAGGACTTGATGACCTTATAATAATATTATTATCTAAACCCCGAAGGTTTTTATGGACCCGAGTCTATCGTATAGTAGTATATGAAGAATGTTTCTTTTTATTTATAAGCCATATTTCTTTGAATCTCCCAGTTTCGGTTCTGAAAAATCAACAAGCTCAAGCATTTATATAAGCTAAACAACACTTTCTTTTATGTTTGATGTTGATTCGTTTTAATGAGATTACGCAATTATTTAAAATGCACTTGACATTTGAAGTATTTATGGAATAAATCCAAGATTCATGATGACCCGTTGGATTCTTATAATATAAGTTTGTTTTAGGAAAATGCATAACATTTTTTAACCCTTTTTTTGGATGCTTTCATAAGAATTTCATGCTAAATTCAGGGAGGTACAGACTTTTATTTGGGAGATTTAAAAATTACAGGCTTTATCGTAGAAAGTGGTGTGACTCGTTGGTAATATTAAATTACTTGCTGCTGATCACCTTTATCGGCTAAAGTGGCTATACAACAGGGAAAAACAACTCACTGTTCGACTTAACTACATTATTGCAAGTTTAATCTATTTTTTTAAAAAGTGACAAGTGACCCAAGTCACTTGGTCACAACATCAACGACCACACCGAAACTCAGTGAATCAATTTGATTTCTGGTAATTTCGTTTAGCATTTTATTTTATTGCGTTAAATAAAGTGTCACGTTCGTTATTCAGTATTTTCACTAATTTTCAGTTCATGTCAGTTATTCTAAATTAAAAATAGAAACTATTTAACGAAAAAAATAGTGTAAAAATAAATTTATTGACTTTTAAAACTTGTATTTTCTTATCTTTAGGGGATGTGACAAGTGGACGTTTTCACTGTTGTTAGAATCATTAGTAATAACAACAAAATAGATAAGATCAGACGCAAATAAATACTTGATAAGATGGAGGAGGAAGTAAAAGGAGAGTGGCCACCGGAAGACGACTATGACGCTTTGAACGATGAAACGTTCGGTGGGGATGGAGATGGTAAAAAAATTAAAATATTTCGATTTTAAAAACAAACAATGTATATTTGATTGTCAGCTAATCATAATTTAATTGATTTTGTTTCCAGATTTCAACTGGGATCCCAGTCAAGCAGGACTTGAATTTGAGAAAGTTAAACCGAATGGAAATCAAAGTTATTCATCTAATTCAAGAGATGTACGTGTCCGTTTTAACTTATTAACTTTGCGTGGATTATGTTTTAAAGTTTAAAATGTTTGTTGTATTTTTTCCAGAGCTCTGCAGCAATACACCCCCAGCATCACAACGAAGTTGAAAGTCCATTTCAAGTTGAGCATCTAAAGGAAGATTATGAGAATGACTTTGATAATGAAAACGCTCTGGAAGAGAGCATATCTCGGTTGGTCATGGATGATTTCGATGAGGATGAAGAGGAAACAATGAAATTAAAACTTCGCCGGTTAGGAGGGGCAACCAACTTTAATACGTATTTCATGCCACCACAGGTACTGTACTTACTGTACTAACTAACTCTTGAGTTTTATTATTATGATTTTTAAATTTTAACGATGACATTGAAAACTTTTCAAGGTTGCCAGCAAACACCCTCAGTGGTTTATGGACAAAGAACTTCCTGGAGGTAGCTCTCTTTTGGGATCTTCTGTTTGGTCCATGCACCCTACGTCCACACCATCTGAGCCAGTACCCGCACCCGCTACTAAGCCACCAACGTTCAGTGCATCCCAACTTAACTCTGATTCCATCAATGTACAAATTGGCAGTGAGTAAAATACTAGTGTTTATAAATCATGACATTATTGTTCGTATTATCTACAGTATTTATTATTATCTTTCAGACCTTCACAGAGGTTCACCAGCTTTGAAAAACGATACAAGCGGTCAAGTCAGACTCCTGGATGGTGCACTTCGAGACGGAGCAATTATGAATTTGAATTTGAGTAACATAATGGGGATTAAAGCTGCCCTCAATTCAAAGCAACAAAATCTATCAAACCACAAGCCTGTAATTCACTATTTTGTTTAGAGCAAAAAATATAAAATTTTGATTATAATTTTTATAGTTTACTGATGAGTATATTTTCAATTTGTAGGTATTTAAAACTGTAGAAGAAATAGAACGAGAGCTTTTGGAAGGAAATGGATTGCCAAATAGTACAGCAAATAATCAATCCGAATCACCAGGAGGCTCAAATAATCGTCCAAAAGTAATAACAGCGGAAGAGCTAGAGAGAGAACTTATCCAAACTTCAACCCCACCGAGAAAAAATGCTGAAGTGTCACCTTTACAAACTCCTCCAGGACTTAGGCATTCGACCCCTCGACATATGTCTCCACAACAATCACAGCAGGCTGTGCACTCTCCATCTATGGCTCCTCCATTCCCC
Source organism: Vertagopus arboreus (assembly GCA_034698485.1). Taxonomy (NCBI): domain Eukaryota; kingdom Metazoa; phylum Arthropoda; class Collembola; order Entomobryomorpha; family Isotomidae; genus Vertagopus; species Vertagopus arboreus. Next base: position 12,782 of record JAQGBQ010000571.1, on the reverse strand, counting down.
CATCATTCATTTGGTAGTCCTGTCAATAGACCTCCTCCTGGACTGCATAATTCTCCAGGAATGAACATGAATATGAGTCCGATGATGATGCAACAACAACAACAACAACAAAGGATGGGTCACCCCAACATGAGTCCAAACGTTATTCCTGGACCGAATTTTAATCAGAGAATGATGTCAAATGCAGGACTTCCTCATCAAATCCCTCCTAATATTGCAGCACAATTAGCGTATCAACAACAACAGCAGTTAAGACTTTTACATATGAATCCCCACTTGCGAGGTCGATTGCCCCCATTTCTTATGCCCTTCCCTATGGGTCACCCAATGAGACCTGGATTTCCAATGCCAGGTGGACCTCATGGGATGCCATCCCCACCAGGTAGTCAGGGCTTTAGAAGACCAGCAAAGTCTGACGATCCTTATCGAGGGCTTATGAACGAAAAAGATAAACAGCGATTGAGAAATATTCAAATTATCCAACTCCAAAACGATCATCCTTACACAACAGACTATTACTGTTTAGTAAGTTCTATTTTTTGTTAGATATCGTTATGTTTATGAATTTTATTGATTGTCATGTCATTTTTATTTGTGCAGATGTATAAGGTTAGACATGGAGCAAGCGATCCACGGCGACAAAGGGAATACCTTTTGAAACTATTTCCTAAAAGGTCGGATGAAGGTTCTGGCAGAAATAATTATCAGCCTGCTCATTTTGAGAACTCATTGGGAAAGTTGCAAGTATGTAATATTGTCACTGTCAAAAATATCTGAAATGTTACTATACAATACTAATAATTGATCTGTTAATAGGCTGTTAGTGCGTTAGCTCCCAAAAAGGCGATAGACACCGTTATAAGAGTAGTTGACTCTGGACCTACTAATAGAAGTGGAATGAAAGCATATCGATATTTGCTGTTAGAAGTAGAAAAGGTATCGTTTAAGTCAAATAATTTTAAAAGCACTATATTTACTTATGCGGTTTACTAATAATTCATCTGATTATTCCTAGCTCTATGAATGCTTGTTAAAAATTCAAGAAGCCGATATTCGAAAAAGCTTGCTTCTAAATGCAGACGAAAGTGTTGCCGAATTTAGATCCGAAAGTACAGAGAAGGTAATTAAAGTTCTTCTATCAAAAGAGAAGCTCCTGGAGATTTTGTGCATTAAGAAAGGCAAAGTAAGTGATGATTGGTTTTATACTCACAATGATTAAAACAAAATTCAATAATGATGTTGAATCTAATTAATCGCTTGTTTGATCCTAGATGCTAGTAAGTCGTCTAATTCCACTGATGGAACCTTCAGTGAGGTATACTACAATGTCTACTATGATCAGTACCTTCACCATATGGGCAGCAGTCAACAATTCAGAAATTGAAAAAACCTACCCGTTTTTACGACACTGTATATTGGCTTCAGATATGATTCACCTTCTATCTATGATTAATATTGATGTAGAGCCACATGTTTTTGAATATATGGCTGCAAGCAAGGTATTCAATAATAACCGTTAAAATACTTGAATTGTACTAATGTTATGTGCAATATAATGATAAATATTATTCTAATTGTTTATAGTTAGGATTATCGCTACTATTAGCTGTATTCCACCGGGCAGAAACAATATTTTCTGACAGCTTGCCTCCTGTAAGCCAAGACTTAATTATGTCATGGCTCCGTAGCGCCAGGTTTGCTGTTTTGTCCGTTTTGAATCAGAATGCGGAGTTGTTTAGCCCAATCGAGTTGTGGTCAAACCTTGTAACCCACATCCAAAGGTACGTTTTTTACTATTAAATTACATTAAAGTCTAGCCAGTACATTTAATCAAATTATCATGTTTATCAATAGATTTGGACTAAATTCTCAAGAGATGGAAATTTTTGAAGTAAAACTAAGGCGATGGACCCCTCCTATTGGTCCCCTCGTATAGTGTAGCTGCAGACGAATCCATTTTTACGGACGATCATCCTTTTAAAAAAAACTTATCCTAAAAATTTTAAGGTTTTCGAATCTTAACATAATAAAGCACAGGTGGCTCAAGACTTTGCTAACACAGGTAGTTTAATTAGCAAATTGCGAGAGAAATAGACCTGTTTATAATGACATTTTGCTATTTTATAAAAAATAATTTTTGCGTCATTATAATAATCAAGTCTAGCAGATATTCAAATTATTTCAAAGGATTAAAAATAAAACGTTAAATGCATGTAGGCTAAAGATAGAAATGTTTTTTGAAAGCTAATAATAATATTAGATAAACCTAGAATAATAAAAAACTCAAACGTGGTGTTTTCGGTTGCATCCGAAAGCAGTTCAATTTTTTAAGTAAGTGCTGATTTTTACAACAAAGAATTTAATTTGTTTCTATCTATGCGCTTTCTTGTGAAAAATGTCACTCGCACGTCTGTGAAACTCAAGCCTGATTAATGTATTTTAACAGAAAATATAATGTCACATAAACAACGTTGATATAAAACACTTTAATTTGAAGTAAAGGTTTTCCCCGTATTTGATTTATTATTCCACAATTCAATACTGTTGTATTAGATACATATCGATTATCCATCCAATCCAGCGGCATAAAACGTTCATCCTCGAAGCACATTGTTTCTAAATAATTTCTTGAGGTCCAGTCGTTAATACATTGATGCAACAAGTGTCTTCTTCCATTGACAAGAACTATTTTTGATTGTTTTCAAATTTTAAATGAATAGTTGAATAACGGGATTACTAGCTAGGTTGTTCAAGATTCAACCAAGGCGGGGGTGCTTGTTGTACTGATCATTTTTATCACTGCAAAAGGTCCTGCTAACAGAAATAGTTGATAAGATTTTATGGAGATTTGTGACTCCATTGCAGATTAGTACAGAAAAACATTTGGATTCAAACCTCATCGGAAATGTCATCAATCAAAAGTCCAGACTTGCTATGCCCATTAGTTGTAGGTAAATTAGATGATGGATTTTGATCCGATGAATGATTATCCGATATTGTAATTAGAGCGTCCGTTTCTAACTGTAGCATAGCAGGCTTCAACTGCAAAAGTTTAAAATCGTTTGCAAATAATTCATAGAACAATACAAAATTAAGGTCTCAATAAAATATGTATTCATACGTCTTCGTCATCACATTCTGGTTCGCATAGGGAATCCTCAAGAGGAGAAAGTGGATCGCTAAACTGAACATTATCAACGTCTATTTCATTCTGACTCAATCTTGAATAGCGATATTCCTCTAATCTGAAAATTTTTTTTTAAAAAAATCTCTTGTATATGTATCAAATTGAGCTACTGGTATTTTAAAAGAAAGCATTTGTTAAATATATATGTACTTAGAAGCTGCAGACAAAGATCTATGCCGATGCTTCTTCCATAGATAGTATGAGAAGTAAAGCGTAATGGAAATGACGGTGAGGGTCAATAGGACGACAAAAGTATCCCTTGTAGAGGAAGTCTTGCTGCTGGTATTGATAATAGATTGAGAAGAAGTGTCAGTCAATGAGCCAAATGGCTGTGCGGATTGAAGATGCTCACCCATCGTGAGATTTAATAATGTCTTATTACCACTACTGATTCCTACTTGTTGTAATAATGAATTATGATGACTTTCTCCTCGCAGTCCAGAATATTTTGACAGAGGAATAGCACCCATCAAAAACAATAGAAAGAAAGAATGTGGCAGAGACAACTATTCTACTTTTAATAACCATGCGAGAATTTAGTAAAATCTTAAAATATTGTGTACACAAAATAAAGAGAATAATATTTCTCCTCCTGTTGCTGAAGCCGTACTAGAGTCTAGTTTGTAGAAGAATATTTATGTGGAATCTGACAAGATATTCCTTGGAAGGTACGGAAGCAATATACACGCAGATGTTAAAATATCCGAGAAAGGAGAGTCAAATGGTTGTGCTGATAAGGGGGCCCCACCAGTTCCGGGATCCAGACTTTCCTCATCCAGAACAGCCCCCCTCTTACACCGAATTTCGGTACTTATTTCTCCAAACACTTTCTCTTCTGCACGGAAAGAGGATCAATACGCTGAGTGACTTAAGAGTGAAAGCACTGCCAATAGGATTCCCATTGGATTGCAAACTGGGAACGAACCATAATCTTCCCACACTATGCTTTTTTACAAGTCTCTCATGCAAGCAAACCTTCCAACATCCTCGTTCTGGCGAAAAGCATGCGAATACCAAGTTTGGAACTCAAAAGGCATTTTTCCAGAGTTTCAACTAAATGGAGTACATTTATATTGGCGTAGTTTCCATTATTCTTCCCTCTGGGGTCTTCCCTTCTACTAGTACAAACTTGCCGTTACTTCTCTGACTACAGTTGTGTAATTTAACTATATCATATATACAAAAATGTCTTTTCCACTCTTTTATTCAAACTGACAGATGTATTTTGATGAAATGGCTATAAAGTCGAGAGAGATCAAAGAGCCATATCATTTTTAAATAAAAAGATTTATCATATAATTTCCTCGAAACAGAAAGGGAATAAACATGTAATAAAATTACACTTTTTTAAAAGATCATATTACGGATTCTCTGAATTTTAAATAGACCAATTCCACGATTACTTTCTTTCACGAAATAATAATTTTATTTGCATGGGCGTCTTTAAAATGTGAATAGCAATAGAAGCAGTAGTAAACGGAGTGACATTAGGTGCCAGGTAGGATTTGTGGGATGGTGGGCGATAATAAAGATAATAATCGATAGAATAATCGTGTTGTACCTAATAGAGCCGATTCTATACTCTTTGGGAAGCCAGAGTAATAAGCACTTTAAGTAGGATTAAATTTGAAAGTGGATTGAAGATCAAATGCATTATTCGTATGGGGACGGAATGCATAGAGGTGGAAAGTTGGAAAGAGAAAGTCTATATATATTTTTATACGTAGGTAGCCGCCTGTAATATGTAGGTGGATTGACAATTTCTGTCTAAATATTAAAATTGTTGTTGCAACTACCTACAACTAACAAATGTATGTCATTCAAGGCACTCATCTATATTTTGTTATTAAAAATCTTGTTTATGTCTTCACATCCGATTCGCTATGCTGATGATTAGAGATTCCTAGAACTTTCTATTATAACCGTCTTATGTACGTATATTATAATATTATTCTGGTGAAAGGAAAGAAGTCTTACTGAGAGAAATTTTCATCTCTGTTTACTAAAGTGTTGCTTTGATACCGATTATTCCGAAAGTTGATCCTCAATGATGTTTTGCTGATTTGGATAAATTTAATTTTCCTATGGTATCATGAATCAGAAGATGTATGAATGCAGTCAAAAGGTTCTCTATGTCAATACTGGTTAGGCATTTCTATTATGAGAGAGAGAGAGAAAGGGAGCATTTTCCTGGCAAATAGGAATAGCAGTTGAATTATAATATCAGCATATTAGATTATCCGATCAATTAGCTCAACTATTTATAGCTATAAGCTGATTCCAAAATTTATTATTACTCTGGGCGTTCATTTGACTTTGTCATAATCAAGTTTGCACACTTTCTCTGTGTGTGTATGCTGATAGGATTTTGTATTTTCAGAGCCTTGATCAAAATCTCCATGAAATTAATCATGAGTAAATTAACTTTACGTCAACAATAATGAATTCTTTCCTTCTTGTTTCATGTGTTGGAATATTATGTTTATACATAAAATATTCCGCTAAAGAGAGAAAGAGAGAGAGAGAAAGTCCCGATATTCCGATACCTGTGTAAAACGCATAGTATTTCTCGTTTAAATCTGATGAAAAGCCAAGAAGCAGAGGTTTTCGTTCGTTCATTGATCTACCTCAAGATAGTACGATACTATATACATACAAGCACTCGAAGCCCATCCACCCTAGAATGGGTCCTGTTCAAGGAAATAAAAGCTAGAAAGGTTAAAATGGAGCAGAATGGAATCTATATTTGGTATTCGGCTTAGTCGAGTGAGTAGATTTCAGTTTACTTTCTCTAGACTCTTGTGCCTTGAAACTCTGAACGAAATTACGAGAAGGACTGGTGCGGTGCTCATTCAATGGATCGATTCCTGTCAAATTAAGGAAGTTTACCAGATTCCTTTTCTTTGCCAAGTCAATGATTTCATGTAGTTGTCTACAAACCGTTGTTAGGGGTCAGAATTCCATGCTTGATGAGTATTAATTTCAACCGCAGAGATATAGCAAGGATTATTTTCAGAACAAGGAAATTTATGATTAACAGCCAATTGTCTCAACACATCTTCCCAATTTAGTTGACGGGCTTTGATCTGACATTGCATAGGTATCAGTTGTTTATTTTCTGAATTTGGCGTTCAGAAAATAACGGTAATCCTAATGAGAGTTGACAATTAATGCATTTTCTGACTGGTGTTTTAATTATCCATTATTAAGCTCCGTTGCGCAACAGATTGAGAATCCATAAAGGAGAAAGTATAGGTCAGGTATGAATATAAATAGAGAGGATCATCAAGATTTTTTTGAAAAAGTATACCAAGGATAAAGGTTGTTGCATTCAAGGTCCTAAATTCTCATAGACAAGTAATTAGGTTTAAAAAAAATAAAAATTGCAATCAAAACTCAAGAATTTGTATTTTTCGAACCCTCGATCTTTTATAAAAATCAATACAACCTGAAATAACAAAAAGAAAAACCGGGTTTATGCAATAATAGTAGAATATTACGAATGAAACGTCATGATGATGCAGATTTAAAATGTGACTATTTTTAATATAATTTTTATTTTATAACAAAGTTGGGAAGAAATGTTTCACTAACCTCTTGTCAGTATAATAATTTAAGAGGGTCGCATTGATTCATTTTCTAACGAGACGAGGTTCTACTGCTCTACTTAATCCCATGCTGTTGAGTACCGTATCACTATTTCAGATTGTTAGTGAATGGAAGGGGATCATCATCGTAGCATTCTTTTATCGTAGTAAAGTAGCATATATATAGATGCGAGCGTAATTTTGAGTCAAATATAAAGGTTGTTGTATAGGTGGCTATTATAATATTGGACCATTGAAGAATGTAAAGTAAGAAAGAAAGCGATGCACGTTCTGCCTGGAATCCAGGATATCTGCTGTTCATGAAGAGAAAGATTAGTAAGAAATCGTCAGGACGGTCTGATGGAACGGGGATATAGTAGAGGATGGGCAACGTGTCGTTGGAATTGGAGGAACCAAGTTATGTCTAAGCACCGCGGACCGATACTCTGTGAAGCAAAGATGGGGAAAGGTTGGGCGATGGGGATGTATCCCACTCCTTGCAGACTACATCGGTATCGATCCTGGGGAAGGAGACCATTCCATCCGGGTATTCCGAGAGTGGCTGAGGCGAATCTTTCGGTTTCTTTAGGAAAAGGCTTAATATAGGGAAAGGAGCCATTCGGAGGGAAAGCGAGAGGTGGTGGCTGATTCCGAGGACGTAGACCACTCTGGATCCTGCGCTACCACTTTCACCAGCTCCCCTCTTTTCTTGCAAAATAGGTAGTACAGTGTGGCTGAGCCATGGACTCGTAAGGATGTGGTCCTTGCAAATTTCTGAAATTCCACCGTGCCTTTGAAATTTTGAGACTCACAAGGCATACTTGTCACAAAATTCATTACCCCTTCAAGTGGCCTCGTATTTCAAGACATGAGAGGCCACCGCGGTGTTCCTTGGCCTGCCCAAAAGGCACCCAGATGAGTACCCTCATTTGGACTATCAAAACTGCTAATTATTAATACTACATATTAATTCATACTTTGGGAATCGTGCTGTTCTAATATATATATACACTGCATATACGGAAAGAAAAGTGAAAGTGGAGTGCTGAAATTCGTCAATCTAAATCTTCCACGTTTGTGCGTGGTGTGGTGCTGTTTCTACTACTGTGGTCCCAGATCTAAAATATCGCAAACATGTTCAGCTTCAACTTTGCCAGTAAAATGCTCAACACTATCATGGGCACGGAAGAACAGGCAGCCCAACCAGGACAACAACAAATGGGGGGCCCTGGTCAACCTGGTCAACAACAATCAATGATACCTGGGCAGGCGGGAATGCGACCTATGGGGGGTGGCTTTCCTCAGGTTCGTCCTACTCCCCAGGCTCTAGGTGCTTCCCCCCGTCCAGGTTTTCCTGGCCCTCCGACTTTTAGTGGTCCTCGACCAAGTCCTGGTGTCCGAGCTGGTCCTCCTAGCTTTGGAGGGCCGCCAAGACCTACCGTTAGTACAATGGGCACGCCGCATAGATTTAATGGACCACAACCACCACCTTCGCAACAGCAGCAGCAGCCGCAACAACAACAACAACAACAACATCCGCAGCAACAACAACAACATCCGCAGCAACAGCAGCAACAATATCAGCCCCAGCAACAACAACAACAGCCCATGCCTGGTCAAATGCCTCGTGGTATGCCACAACAAATGCCAGGGATGGGGCGTGCACCTAGCCCCGGCCAACGACCCAGAGGGCCAGGTCCAGGTCCGTCTGGGTTCATTGGTCCTGGTGCAAATCAACCTAGGCCACCTGGTAAGATCTTTATCTAGGCTATTACTTACGAACCACTTGAGAAGTGGTGTGTCATGCGAAACGGAAACTTTCTCCGGGAATCAAACAAGCCATTGAACGTTGAGGAAATCCTTTCTCTCTCTCTTCTTTTCGCTCCTTCCTTGTTAGACTGGGCGAGAAATTAAAGCCTGAAACCAAAATTCCCTTTCAAGGCTTTAGAACTTTGAACAAAGACTCGAGTGCAAATGAAGGAACTCCTTCTTCTGCACATTTAAAATACATTATTGTCTCACACCACCTTTTTAACCTAAAACGGACTACACAGGATGTTCGTGTGCCGCTCAGGTGGTAGCAGTGCTATTTTCATATTTTTTTTGTTTCTAACAATAAGGTATGATCCCTTAGTGTAGAAAAAACTACTTAACTTTCCCCCGAGGAATTCGTTTAATAGATCAGGGCTTAAATTTAGGCTTTCCCGTCCAGATTTATTTTACTCTGAATCTCGGAGGAGATAAAACCAAATACGGATTATCCTAAGCTTTGTAAAGATGGAAAGAAAAAAAACATTTGTAGTTACAAAAGTAATAACTTTTCACCACCAAGGGCATAATATTTATTATTTAAGCGGAAAATAAAATTGAGAAAATCCCCTGTAAAAAAGTATTTAGCTAAAAGGATGTGGTGGCTGGGGTGTACTTTCTTCTAGCTTTAGAATAAACTCGAGGGTTTTTTCCCTTGTTTTTGTTTTTTACTGTTCTTTTGGGCATATAAGACAAGTTTTTATCCGAATTGATCGATCCATCTCTGCCATAAAGAATTAATCTGTTAGTCTTCTATTATCTTCTTAGCCTAAAGTTGTCTCTGTAACTTTTTCTAAAGGTATTGTAAAGGTAGTTAGTTTTAAACTACTTGCCGTTAGCTCTTCTATTATTTCCTCTATTTTAGGAAAACCTAATAGTCGAAATCACTTTGAGACAGAAGACATAGGTCAAACGCCCCATTTATCCTCTTGCTCCATTCACTTGTTCTCAAAGTACAATAGAAGTTTCATTCGAAGACGGGAATCATTGTTGATTGTTGAATGAGAAAGGAGAATAAGCCTTGATCAGATAGAATAAACGGAAATCCATTGAAAGAGAGCATTATGATACCACACACACAACAAGGACTTTCTTTCCATCATTATATCTAGTAGTAGTAGCGAGTTACACAATACAACCAAGGGTATTTCTACTGCATGGATAAATTTCTCTTGTTCAACAAGCTGACTCCAATGATACTTATTACATCAGCTCATTATAATCCTTAAACAATATCTATTGTAATGAGTTAAAATTATATAATTCCGTTCAAAGGTATTACGACGATAATATGGACACGAAATGGAAACATGAGGCGAACGTTTTGGCGAGACCACACTTGACTTGATTAGTTCATGCTAGTTCAGGGATTTGAAAAGGCGTAAAAATCTTAAGACTCTAGAAGAAAAAGAGAAGATTTAAAGTGAGAAAGCACGTCCTTCTGTTGCTCTTAGTTATTGTACGTGCAACAAGAAAGAACAATGTCAGCAATTTATTGGACGGGATGGTTGTTGTAATGGTAGAAGAGTTAACACTTAACTTCTTCCTCTTGGAACAACTTTGTCTCCTTTACAGTCAGGTTGTCGAATCTGCCGATGTCTAGACATAATAAGATAGTAGATATAGTATTGTTAGCCCACCTTCATAGATAGATAAGTACAATGCACAAGAAAAAATTTTACTTCCTTTTTGTTATCTTACTACATCCTACATGGAGTAGCTTAGGGAATTCTGACCCGTTATCCCATGTATGTTGGATGTCGGTATATGCTTCTTCAACCGTGTTACTCTTCTTTCTGTCAGAGAAAGTCAGCAAGGAAGTTCGTTTAGTTTCTCCTCATGTACGAAGCCCACACTACTATATCGTCTTGAATTAGCGACTTTGTGGCTCTTATAGTAGCTAGCTTCCTTCTTTTCCGTCTTATTCTTTTACATTCTACTACATCCCTACTTATTTTTTTTGTCTCTGAATATCCCAAAAGTATCTTTTGAATGAGATCTTTTTGACTTGAGACTTCTTGAAGGGAAAAACTTTTTCTGCCAACCCATTGTTGTTTACGTTTGCTACTTTTTCTACTAGTTTCAGTCGTTTGAAATTACAACTTCGGGTTGATGGATCGGTTATCTATCACAATTGGTTAAAGTATGGTTGATTGCTATTGTATTTCAGAGGGGGGAAATGGTAAACGGGATTAGATGTGTCAATTAATTGATTTTTCCTGAAATGGATCTTGGCATTGAATTATCACTTACAGCTTGACTAAAAACGCAATTACATTATTCTGCCTAAATGTTGATTTGTCGGATGACGGCAAGATGTTTTGACATTTTTCAATTTCGAATTGCAAATAATTAGAAACAGAGTAAAATTGTTATATTACGAGGAAGAGCAAAGCGAATTAGATCATTTTTATTTTTATTATACTCGTATTTATGATTGATTCAAGTCACGTTTGTCTTCAATTGGCAAAGGATTTATATCCCATGTTTAGTTTTGCTAATCAAGTTGGAACAGTCCCAAATATTAAATACAACTTCAAAGTAAACGAAAATGTTCAACTTTGTCCAGTTTTATTCCCCAATTTCTCACGTGAAACACTCAATTCTTGAAATGTAACAATCCATCACGTTTCTTCTCGTCATCGGTAATTATTCTTTATCCTGAATGGTACTTGTACAAGCACTCGAGTAGACTCTTTCAACAAGAGAGCTAGAAATTGCATGTCCTGACCGATGTGCTTTTTGTTTTCAATATCCAATGTTACATGTACTACCCGTAACATAATAGTAGAGTGTCTTTGTAAAAAGAATTAATAGTGCGTTAAGGTTTAAAACTTTCAATGTATCATTTGTCGCTGTGCGTCCAAAAATATATACATTCCCCAGTATAAAGTTTAATACGGGTTTAAATAAATGTTAGGAGTAACTTTTTTTATCAGACATGAACTGCATTTCCATTTTGCGCACGAATATTTTGTTGTAAGTATCGACTGGTTTTATATAGCTGGTCAAAAACTTTCTCCTCAAGTTAAAGAACCAACAGTAAATCTATATATGTACATGTAAGTTTTAAGAATAGAAAGAGTATTTTGTAAACACAAAAGGGTATATAGACTATAGAAGATTGAAGGGTTTCAATGGTTTCATGATATCAACGCTTTAACCATCGTTATAATGTATAAGAAGAAAGTTTTTTATTATTTTGTATTGACGGACTATTCTAAAGAGTATCCTTCGACGAACTACAAAAGTTGTGTGCAACCCCTTAAATAAACTGTTGTCTAGTTAATTATTAAATGAACTATAAATTACGTTTTTCATGGAAAAGAAGTGTGATTTTTTTTCAAGTTTTTTAGTTTTACGGCATATTCAATGGATGCATATCATGTTCCTATAAGGTTTTTTTTAAATTAAGTATGAATTGTAATTTCATTTTTTGAATAATTTTAGCTCAATAACTCAGTCTTTTTAACATATATGAGCCGTTTCAACTAAAACCAGCCCTCTTCGCTTTTTAACCTACTAGAATAAAATAACACGAGGGCTAGGGGCATTCTAGTACATATTTATTCTAGTAGGTTAAAAAGCGACGAGGGCTGGTTTTAGTTGAAACGACTCATATTACTTACGAACTTACAAGCCACAAAACTTAATGAACTTTGACATTTCACTTGCTTGCATTTCTGCAACTCAGTGGATTTTTTTTCTTTAAATTAAATTACATTATATAAGGATCGATCGAATCCACCACAGCTTTTTCAAATCCAATTTGGGAACAAAAATTCTAGTCTATGTTGATCACCTTCCCCATATTTTAATGATCCTTCTAGTCTCAAAAAGCCATTTAGTAAATTTATTTATAATTGGAAATATTATAGTATTGGTGAATTTGTATTGGTTCTTTTTTTAATTTTATATAAATGACAAACAACTGATTGGTCTAAACAAAAAAATATAAAAAGCACTTTTAATTGGCATGAATTATTGGCTATTTAGTACCATTTTAAGGGTACTAAGGTCATCATACTTTAAGTCTAGAGCTAAGACTGAATAGAACGAGACTCGATGAAAAAGTTTCAAAATTATAATAACTTCAAAGATGAATCAAAATCAAAAATAATTGTAGTGCTAAGCTGATGTGTTTTATAATTAATAGGTATTTAATATATGTATTTGGCTTTTAACAAAATGGGAATTAT